>QXTE01000156.1:1833654-1939539 GCA_003942145.1 Platysternon megacephalum
ATCATAGAACTTGAGATCAGAAGGGACCATTATGATCATCTAGTCTGACCTCCTGCATGATGCAGGCCACAAAAGTTGACCCACCCACCCCGAAATAATTCTCACCCTTGACTCAGCTGTTGAAGTCCCCAAATCCTGATTTGGTGACTTCAAGCAGCAGATAATCCTCTAGCAAACAACCCCTGCCCCATGCTCGGAGGAAGGCGAAAAACCTCCAGGGCCTCTGCCAATCTACCCCGGAGGAAAATTCCTTCCCGACCCCAAATATGGCGATCAGCTGAACCCCGAGCATGTGGCCAATATTCTCTATCCTGACACTTAGGAAAAGACTCCCAATATCCCAACATTTAAAATCGGTACTAACTCCCAGGCGGCACATTATTGACCTATTGGGTAAATCAAGTTATCCTATCAGATCATCCCTTCCATAAACTTATCAAGCTTAGTCTTAAAGCCGGAGAGGTCTTTTGCCCCCACTATGTCCCCCGGCAGGCCATTCCAGTATTTCACTCCTCTGACGGTCAGAAACCTTCGCCTAATTTCAAGCCTAAACTTCCCAACTGCCAATTTATATCCATTTGTTCTCGTATCCACATTAGCACTGAGCCGAAATAATTCCTCTCCCTCCCCGATATTGATCCCTCTGATATATTTAAAGAGAGCAATCATATCTCCCCTCAACCTTCTTTTGGTTAAGGAAAACAATCCGAGCTCCTCAAGTCGCCTTTCATACGACAGGCTTTCCATTCCTCGAATCATCCTAGTGGCCCTTCTCTGTACCCTTTCCAGTTTAAGTTCATCCTTCTTAAACATGGGAGACCAGAACTGCACACAGTACTCCAAATGAGGTCTCACCAGCGCCTTGTATAACGGGACTAGCACCTCCTTATCTCTACTAGAAATACCTCGCCTAACGCAACCCAAGACCGCATTAGCCTTTTTGACGGCCACATCACATTGCCGACTCATAGTCATCTTGCGATCGACCAGGACTCCGAGGTCCCTCTCCTCGTCCGTTACTTCCAACAGGTGCGTCCCCAGCCTATAACTATAATTCTTATTAGTCATCCCTAGATGCATAACCTTACACTTCTCACTATTAAATTTCATCCTATTACTAATACTCCAGTTTACCAGGTCATCCAAATCCCCCTGGAGGATATCCCTATCCTTCTCCGAATTGGCATGGAGCCAATGGAATTTGTTATGGAGCGAATCATCAGATGATCATAACAGTCCCTTCTGCCCAGGAAATCTATACACTTTTGGCAGGTGTCTAAATCATTATTAGGTCTCCTCTCCTTCGACAGCACATTCAGTAGGGCTCATGGTGCTAAGCAGCTCAGATTCACACAGCCAAACACACGACTGGCGTTGGCCAAATGACAATAACATTCAATTGATGTTGCACTAGCGGATGTTACTCCCTTCCGACCACCCTGGTGACATCACTGTCTCCATGTTCGACATCAAAGAAGGGGAAGAAAGGGAAGAGAACCCACAGAACCTCCTAACAAAATAAAACAAAGATGTGGCATAAACAGACTCTGGGGATGGGGTGGAGTAAAGTTTTATTGCCACTTGTTTGGAAAGACCTGCTTAGTTCACTTGTGGCTTTGTCGTGCATGAGTAATGCGGTCGTCCCAATGCTTTGGCAATAAAACCATTAGGCAGCCCCATCATGTATTTTTTCGCTCTGCAGTGGGTGAGATATAAACAGCGGCAAAAAAGCTGCAGGATGTTCCCAAGCTTTGAGCATCTAATTTGCATCCCTTGTTAACTCAGTTAAACACATAACATCAGGGAGTTGCTAGAAAGGAAACCATTTGGGTCAAAGCTTCTGGTATGTTAACTGGGCAAGGGGGACTGACTGGTCCCTCTGTGACACGCAGCCCTATGAATCTTGGGGCACCTTCGTGAAGGTGCTGAAGGCGTTTGCTATCGGGATGAAACACTGCAGCGTTTTTGTTGGAAATCGAGTCAGATATCTTGGGACATTATCCTTGAGTGACCCATGAAAGACTGAACTGCTGAACTCCTACATAACTGAGCAGCACACAGTGTAATTGTGCTGTCAGGAAGTCTGCAGCTGCAGCCCTGTGGCCTATAAACTCTGCTCTGGGTAGCTTCTTTTCCACTGGCACTGCTCTTCCCTTTTGGCTCTCAAAGCCTTCCCTTAGCTCTCAATCTCTTTCTGAGCCCTGGATGCCTTATTTCCCTTAATTGGGTTTCCAGTTTAACAAAACAAAGGAATTTTAACTCCCTGAATCTCCCCAGTGTCTCCAAAAGTCTCCCTTGGACTCCGGTTTCAACAGACATTTCCCTCCTTGCCCCACTTCTCTGAGGTCTGTTTTGTGTGCACATGAATCCATAAACAAGCAATCAAGAAAGCTCCAAGTTATTTTTACAAGATGGCTATCAGGCCCTGCACTGCTCGAGCAGAAGAGAAGAGTGTTTGGGTTTGTAGGCGGTGCTATTCTTGCTCAAGCAGTAATTTGCATCCTTAGAGCCTTCCGTGACCACCTGTCCTGAAGGAAGGGAAAAGGGCCTTTTCGAACTCAGGAATGCAGTGAATTGCAGTGGAATTCACCCTGTAAGGCAGCGGGATGTTTTAAGTTTCCAAGATTGAAGCTATGATAACTGTTGAGAAATATGGTAGCCACTACGTATGCGGCAGTCATGTGTACACAACCTTGGGTTAGAACTGAGTGCAGGATAGGGTATTGGGTTATCCCAGCTCTTCTTGAGAAGTACTGTAGAGAGCTGTGCCATAATCTGGAACAGGCACCAAAATGTTCAGGCCCCCGAAGAGGCGCCTTCCTATCTGAATGATGTGGGTAGGGTGGCCTAGCAGAGAAGATGCTAGCCTTTGACATGGGAGATCTGAATTCAGTTCTCTACTCTGCCACAGGTGTCCTGTCTGACCCTGGGAAAGTCACTTAATCTCTCTCCCTCTGCCTTAGTTCCCCTGCTGTACAATGGGGATAATAGCACTGCTCTGCCTCACAGAGGGGTTGTGAAGCTAAGTTCACTAAAATATTGTGAGAAGCTCAGATACTGTGGTAATTGGGACCATGTAAGTACCTAATATTGATCTGTTCCTTGTATGTAGTTCAAGTAATATCTGCTGACTTGAGTGACAAAAAATAAGTCCTCACTCTTTTATTATTATCATTATTATTATTTATTATTTCTGTTAGCCCTGCAGACCCATCACAGCTCTGTGAGAGGGAGCTCGATTCTAATTTGGCTCATGCATCAGAAGCACATTAAGTAATTTTTAATTTTAGAGCCAAAATTCTGCCTTCAGTTATATCTGTGCAACCTTATTGGGGACCACAGGACAGTCAATGGTGTACATGAGGGGAGAATTTGAAAGTATCAGGGCTACACAGGTGTCATGAAGGGTAGGATTTGAAAACAATGGAGTTGCACAGGTATATTGGAGGGTAGAATGAGAACTGCAGAATTTCTATTAAAAACCAGGAAAAACCCTGCTTGAATGAAAGTTGAAAGCACAAGGCAGCAGAAGAAAGTTCAATACAAGTTGGTTTTAATTGAGTGATGGTCCAGTTCAGTTTGCATTTACTGGAGCCAGTAAAGGAAGTACCTGAAGCAATATCTTTGTACGTGTTGATGGATCAAAGAGGTTGACCAAGTTTGAATCTGGATCCAGGTCAGGCTTGGGTTTGAGCTGGTATCAGGACCAGAGCTGGGGTTCAGATTTACTGGAAGAGCAGTTCAGAAAATGGAATTTCCATCCTGAGTGAAATTCCAACTTTTTTGGGGGAAAAAAGGAATTGTCCCAAATTGGAATGAAAAGTCAAAAATCTCAAAATATCTGGCGTAACAGAAATTCCAAAACATTTTGATTCAGAAATATCAAAACGACCATAGTGAAATATTTCAAATTTATCAAAACAAAACATAATGTAATATTAAATATAATATATACAATGAACATCAATTCAAAGTTCAAATATGTGTAAAACCATTAAAAGTCATAATGAAATGAGAATGTTGGAATGAAAGGAAATGAAAAGGTCAAACAAAATACTCCAGTTCGATTTCTAATCACTTCAAAATGTTTCCATTGAAAATCGAATTGAAAGTGAAATGTCCCAGTGAAGCATTTTGATTTCGATGAAGCAGTGTTTTCCAACGGAAAACTGTTCTGTTGAAAAAATTTCAACCAGTTCTGTTCACTGGCATCAAAATCCTGTAGCTCTCCCGAGATTGCAGCCACATCTGAACCAAAACTGGGAACTAAGCCTTTTCCAACTTAGTGATCCAATCCAGAATCAAAATAATAGAAGAGGATTTGGATCCAAATATCCCCTCTTTCAGTGCTTCATAAGCAATAAACTCCAGTGTTCTGGATCTTTAGTTGTAGAAACTTGCAATATAATTTTATTGGGGAAGCTAAATTCTGGTAGTAGTGCATCAGCTTTGTCTTCGGCTCTGGGTCTTATGCCAGCATTATCTAGGACTGTTGATTGACAAGGACTGTTGTTTGAGAACGGGACTTTTTAGCCAGTTGTGATGCTGCAGCATGACACACAGGAATTGAACTACTTTGGTGCTTACATCATTGTCTTTTGAGATGCCGTTCAGTTCTGCCACTTCCAGTCTGCTGTACTGAAGACTAGAGTTGGGTGACACTTTTCAGATGCATAATTTATTCACTGAAAAATACTGTTTCGGTCAGCAAATTTAACACAAATAGTTTTGGCCAGGCTGAAAAACAGCTGAAGGAGGAGAAAGAGGTGGTGGTGTTAGTGGGTTTGCTGTACCCTGTCTTTAACCTAGGGGGTAGGCTAGTGCCTGGGGATAGGAGCGCCCTATGTTCAAACCTCTGCTTCTGAACCAATCCAAAATGGACTTTTTCAATTCACTGACAAATCCAAAAATGCTCAGATTTTGTTTGGATTCAGATTGGTTTGACCTGACCTGAATTTGTTTTGTTTCTGAAACTGCCACCACATCAAAAAATCAGGTCTCTGCCCAGTTCTATCAAAGCCCTTTTCTCTGCTGGACTTGGTCACAATGGGTCTCTCTTCTGACATGTGTCTCACCGAACTTTCACTCTGGTTTCAGAAGAAGAGACTTCAAGGAGCAAGAGATGCTGGCACCTCAAGGAAACATTACAGTGTGTGGGGGTAACCCTGCTACCAACCTAGAAAAAGCTGTGGAAGAGTGGGCTACTTTTTAAAGCATGCACCTCTGCACTGGTTGTGCAAATGAAACAACCAACATACCGTTTCCTCTGTAAACTAAAAGGGGCAAAAATTAGTCAGCCCTTGAAAGAGTAATAATTTAAGCTAATGGAATGCCAGCAATGTTCGCGTCCAGTGGAAAGTTTATAGCACTTATATCCTGTCTGCCCTACTTTAATAAAATACAAAATATTTTAAAATAAGCTATTTTTAATGGACTACGGGTACATATCCTCTGTCACTGTGTTTTTAACATTTTGATTGCTGTCTAATTCAGTGTTAGACGTCGGGCAATGTCAGGGTTTGGTATGCCCACTTGGCTGCCTGGGGCTGGCTCTTGCATTCAGACCAGGCAGGCATGTTGCTTCTTTGCAAGGGAACGCTGTTGAGATGGAAAAGCTGCGAACTGTGACCCGTGGGTGTGTTTTAATACGACTGTGTCTGTTTGCAAAGTTCACGTTGTTCTTTGTAAGTGGCTATAAGAGAGCCAACGTGCCGACAGCAAAAATAAATGAAAACTGTGCAGTCCGGTGCTGCTGACTGATCTTCCTGTAACAAACCAGTGTGCATCATCTGAACGTCTGAGCAACCCTATCATAATAAACCAGTGTGCATCCCCCATGGTTCTGACCGACCCCTACCATGACCAACCAGCGTGCACAGCCCAGCACTCATGATTATTTCTTTATTAGTCATGTTTATTACAGCAGTGTCTCAGGGGCAGCTGACAATGGACTGCCATTGTGCTAAGCACTGGACGACACATCTAGAATGAGAGAGAGTTCCTGCCCTGAACAGCTTACAATCTAAATAGACAAGACAGACGCAGGGTGGGGAAAGGGTTAGAAAATATAAGCATAATAAGGACAGGGCATTGTTTTTTTACCTCTTCACATAATACAAGAACCAGGGGTCACCCGAGGAAATTAACAGGCAGCAGATTTAAAACTAACATAAGGAAGTATTTCTTCACACAAGGCACAGTCAACCTGTGGAACTCCTTGCCAGGGGATGTTGTGAAGGCCAACAGCGTAACTTGGTTCAAAAAAGAATGAGAAGTTCCTGGAGGATAGGTCCATCAATGGCTATTAGGCAAGATGGTCAGGGATGCAACCCCATGCTCTGAGTGTCCCTAAACCTCTAACAACAAGAAACTGGGACTTGACAACAGGGAATGCATAACTTAATAAATGCCCTGTTCTGCTCATTCCCTCTGAAGCATCTGGCACTAGCCACTGTTGGAAGACAGGATACTGGGCTAGATGGACCCTTGGTTTGACCCAATAATGCCGTTCTTATATTCTTGATCAGTCAAGACCATGACAGATAAATGCATATTTAGAGATAGAAAATGATATCAATAAAATAGAATCAATGCAGGCTCCTAGCTCCTGGTGGGGAGACCCAGAAGCTTTTCAGTTGCTTTGGTAACAAAGCAACATCCCCTAAGGCTTACAGCTGGTCGGAAACATATTTTTTAACAATTGTTTCTCCTTAGTTTTTTGACAACATTTTCAAAATGCTCCAAACAGCCTGTGACAAGATACAGGCGCTGCATCCGCTGAGAGGTTATGGGGCCCTGGCTCGTCACATGACTGCTGGGGAAAGCAGCTGGTTCAGTAGGTTTTCCAGACATGTATCCCCGATGTTCTTGGCTCATGTCCTGACTGTACATGTGCTCGCACTCAGAGGACACAATGAACCTTCGGAACAGGACCGCCCTGGGAGTGACTTTCAGGGTGACTGATGGCGGGGAGATGCCCACCCAGTGAGCCCTCTGTCACAGCAGTGAGCTCCTTCACGTCACCCGACATAGGCCACCTTTCACATAGATTCATATATTCCAAGGCCTGATGGGACCATTGTGATCATCTAGTCTGACCTCCTGTCTAACACAGGCCAGAGAACGTCTTTGAAATAATGTGTTTGAACTAGAGCATATATTAGAGACAAGCATCCAAACTTGACTTAAAAATGTCAGTGATGGAGAACCCACCACATCCATTGGTAAGTTTGTTCCAACTGTGGATTTCCCTCACTGTTAAAAATGTACATCTTATTTCCAGTCTGAATTTGCCTAGCTTCAACTTTCAACCATTGGATCTTGCTAGACCTTTGTGTGCTAGATTGAAGAGCCCATTATCAAATATTTGTTCCCCAGGTAGATACTTATAGACTGTGATCAAATTACCCCCTAACTTTCTCTTTGTTAAACTAAATAGGTTGCACACCTTGACTTTATCACTATAAAGCATGTTTTCTAATCCAATAATCATTCCTGTGACTCTTCTCTGAACCCCCTCCAATTTATCAACATCCTTTTTGAAGTGTGGACAACAGAACCGGACACAGGATTCCAGCAGTGGTCGCACCAGTGCCAAATGCCGAGGTGATATAACCTCTCAACTCTTACCTGAGATTCCCCTGTTTATGCAGCCAAGGACCGCATTAGCCCTTTTGATCATAGCTGTACACTGGGAGCTCATGTTCAGCCGATTATCCACCACGACCTCCAAATCTTTTTCAGAGTCACTGCTTCCCAGGTTAGTCGCCCATCCTGTCAGTGTGTCCTGCATTCTTTGTTCCTAGATGGATACATTTATATTTAGCGGTATTGAAACACATATTGTTTGCTTGGGCCCAGTTTATCAAGCCATCCACATCGCTTTGTATCAATGACCTGTCCTCTTCATTATACACATACAGTGAGGGACATGTGGCTCGCCCTTCCATACACCTGTAGCTGGGTAGATGGTGACCATAATATGAGTAGGAATGAGAGCCATAGGAGTATCCCCGTGTAACCTGCGATGGGGTCCCATGGACGATCAGTGGCCAATGTGTCCCGGGGGCTGAGATGCTGGAGAACAATTCAGAGGCCTGTCTGCCCCTTCCCCCCACAACTAGTCCCCTGTGCCCCAGACTTTGGGAAACTGCCTGGGTGCCCTCTGTATGAAGTACAGAAAAATATCAGGAACACCAAAATAAACGAGTCACGTTATCTTTTTTGTAAAGGACAAAGCTTGAATCGCTTTTATGGCTGTAAGTATTATTTCAGCTCTTCTGATACTGGTCTCTGACTTCATCTCACTTTCTGAGACACAGGGAGACAAGGTAAGGGAGGTAATAACTTTTATTGGACCAACTTCTGTTGGTGAGAGAGGCAAGCTTTCAAGCACCACAGAGTTCTTCAGGTCTGCGATTAGACACAGAGACAAAAGTCTTCTTTAATACTAAATTGGCATTTTTGTTGGCATATGCAAGGGGATAAGCCTCCTACCAAACCTCAGCATTATTATTATTCTTACATGTATTCCCAAGGTGCCCATCACCGAAATACCTAGCGCTCTAACACACAGCTTTCCTATCTGTCTGCCTGCCTCTCTCTGTACAGATCTCTAGCCATGTCTGAAGTCAATGAATACTGCTTTGGAATCAGCCCATTTTGTCCTTTTAAAACAGTCTACAGGCCTACCACTGCCTTGTTCCATGTTCAGCCCAGAACGAACATGGGATCTGTAGCCTTGACATCAAGGAATTCTGGGAAGAGAGGCTCTATATAAGAGTTCCCTTTTGCTCAGTGTGTGGAAAATCCTGAAGAGAAAAGGACCAAGTGTTGAAACTCTTCAAGGAAAGGGCCCAAAACCATCTTTAGGCCTCAGGGGAGAGCCAAACTGCTGGATAAAGTACCCCAGAAAGGGTAGTAGGTTGGGGGAGGGTGGTTAGTTGGAGGGTTTACCCAAGTAGCAAGAGGGAAAACTGAGGCATGACCTCATCCGACAATGGAAAGAGGTGTTATCTCCCCTCAGTGGGGACATATGTGCCCACCCTTTCCTTCATATCCTCATATTAGAAGTACGAGACTCTAAGTAGTGTGTGTGGGGTTCTGCTCATCCATTATAAAATCATGCACAAAGAAATAACTCATGGAAAGCACCATGAAAATGTTTAGTCTTGGTCCTGGTCTCTGGTGGAGGCCATTTTCCAAGCTACTCGGCCCTCTGTTGAGAGAGGTTCTGGTCGGGTGCTATATTCCCTAGGCCCTGCCAGCCAACAGTGTCCCAGTTGGATACAGTCTCCATGCCTGGGCACTCAGTGAGTGTGTCTTCCACCCTTAAGAAATGGTTTAAGTCAGTATAAACCAAAATATAGCTAATGAGAAAAAAAAAAGTGCCATACGATAAAAGAGAAGGCAATAAAAGTGTCTTTCCCTGGTTGGACACAGCAGAAATATTCACTGCTCCTCAGCGACACATTTCATGCCATTTGCTTTCAATTTCCCTCCCCTGCATACCATCCTTTGGAAGGATGTTGGAAAGAAGTCTTCGCACTATTCCCCAGAGGATTTACACACAGGATCCCTCCCCCCCCCCCCCCCCCCCCCCCCCACCCCCCCCCCCCCCCCCCACAACCCCCCCCCCCCCCCCCCCCCAAAAAAAACATGGCTACGTCTACCATGCAAATAAAAACAAAACCAAATTGGTACCAACCGGTTGCACCACGAGGGAAGCGTTTCCTAATGTGACCCTGGTGCTCAAGTGAAAGGCTTCAGACTGAAGGCAGCCCAGGGTTCTCCACCCCACAGGTTTATTCCAACTTGGCTTTGAAGAGGCCACTTCTAAGGGTGACAGGGGAGTTCGGTCTCCATGGTTTGTTCATTCCTAAGCCAACAAAAGACCCAGTTAGTTCCATATGTGATGGTGGAATCTGTAGGGCATTATTAAGTGTAGAAAGGGTCTGATGGGTTAGAACATGCCTTGGATCAGATAGTTCAGGAGTTCTCAAACTTCATTGCACCGTGACCCCTTTCTGACAACAAAAATTACTATATACCCCAGGATGGGGGACTGAAGCCTGAGTCTGCCCGAGCCCCACTGCCCCTGGTGGACGGGCCAAAGTCGAAGCCCGAGCCAACCGTCCTGGGCAGGGGGGCCAAAGCTGAAGCCCAAGGGCTTCAGCCAGAGGCAGGGGGCCTGTAACCTGAGCTCCGCCGCCCAGGGCGGAAGTCCTCAGGCTTTGGCTTTGGCCCCAGGTGATGGGGCTCGGGCTTCAGCCCCCAGACCCCAGCAAGTCTAAGCCAGCCCTGGCGACCCCATTAAAATGGGGTCCTGACCCACAGTTTGAGAACTGCTGGGATAGATGGTTATTTATTTAAACTGATCCTTGTCCACAATAATGATACTACCCACTGCTTTTCATCAATAGATCTCAAAATGCTTTACGAAGGAGGTCAATATCATTATCCTCATATTATGGATAAGGAAACTGAGTGATGAAATGACTTGCTGGCAGGTTGGTAGCAGTACCAGGAATACAACCCAGGTCTCCTGAGTCTCTGTGGTGTTCTCCATCCACTAGGCCACCCTGTCTCCCCAATGAGTCTGGCCTTTGAGCTCACCCAAGTTCACAAGGAGAGCTCTCTTACTCTCTCCCTTATGGAGTATTTAGCCCATATCCTGGGGACATCCCCTCCAAACTCCCGACAGGACATCAGAACAAGCAGAGTAGAGACCAGCACCCGGAGGACCCATCTCACGACTTCCACCGGGTCCCGTGCATGCTGGGACAGAGCTTTAGGAGATTACCCAGTGCTACATCAATACCCAGGCAGTGCAAACATGACCAGTAAACCACTTGCTGTAGTTTGTGAACCTCATTGAAGGAGCTACCTTAACTGCACCCTAGTTGCAACAGTCTCTTCATCTCCTTGTCGGTTTATCCACTCTCCCCTCCTACCCTTTTCTCTGATACATAAAATACTCCTCTAAAAAACATTGCACTTACCCCAGAATGGAAGAGTGCCATCTTCAGGCAGGATCCTGCCTCTGTTCTTTCCTCAGCTTTTGGGAACAACTGCTGAAAACAAGTCTGTTCTGTGTTTGTATTTCCCATCCTGTGTGTCCCGGGGAGTATCGATAACACCAGCACTGTGTGTAACAACACAAGACTTTCTGCCATGTCCGTCACATAACTTGAGATTAGAAGAACAAAAATGTGCTGGAGATATGGTCAAATATAATCAGACGTGGCCTGGTCCCTGATGAGTTTATCCCTATGTCTGGGTCAGCGTGGTCAGCAACACCCTGGTAACCCTTACATGGTACAGTCCAGTTATTGTGTTAAAAACAGGAGTCCGAGAATACTTAGGAGCATGCTCTGTACAGGGTGCTTTACTCCAATGATGCCTCGTCTTCCAAACGTTCAGAGTTATTTATCGGTCAAAATCCCTTTCCTTCTTCTGTACCCTCACACACTGATCAGTGTGTTCCTCCCATGCCCTGGACGTCTGATTGACTTTTATTTTATACTATAGGAAGCAACTGTGACATTGGCAGGCTAGGCGTCAGCTCATGCCAAAGTTCCCCTGTCTCCACTGATCACTGACAAATATGTAACTGGAATCAGTCTGACTCCCCTGTGTGTTAGCATTGTTAAAATCGGTATTAAGAATTATAAGAATGGGTTTAGTGTTTAGACTCTGTTGAATGTTTGTGAGTGGCTGCCTGCATTAGTCTCACTTATAACAGCTGTATCCCATATTCATAGAATATCAGGGTTGGAAGGGACCTCAGGAGGTCATCTAGTCCAACCCCCTGCTCAAAGCAGGACCTAATCCCAACTAAATCATCCCAGCCAGGGCTTTGTCCTTATTGTAAGGTGATATTCGAGCGATTGTATTGGAACCTCTGTGTCTGTGTAAATCACCGGACAGGAGAGAGACATTAATTAGTGTGAACTGCTGATCTGCAACAGAAGGTGTTACATCCTTCCCAACAGGGAAGGTCCATTAGCACCAGATGGACAATTGTGGGATATTAAAGAGGACAAAAGCCATCAGCTGAGTTTTCACCTCAGAGCATAGGAACCCCTAGCAAGCAGGAACTGGTTATCTCTATACTATTTGGACTTGGGATAAGGGGAAGGTTTCTAGGCATAAGCAAGAGATCCCCAGTTGCTTAGTCTGGGTTCGTCTTAAAGGACATATAGAGTTTGCTTATTACAGAAACACTTCTATTACTTTCAGAAACTCAAAATTGTAACTCATTTGTGTATGTGTGTGTGTGTGTGTGTGTGTATACTTTAATTTTGTAAATAACTCATTTCCTTTTCCTATTTAATACATCTTTATATAGGTTATTATAGCATTGGCTACAAATGTTGTCTTTGGTGTGAGATCCCCTTAGATAAGTGACTGATCCTTTGGGCCTGGGAGACCCTTCTTGGTGTAAAGGACCATCTATCACAAAGGCAGGCTCACTTGGGTGCTGAGGTAGATCGGATTACCTAAGGGGACAGTCTGTGACTCCATGTTAAGGCTGTTTTAGCACCTGAGGAGTTTACACTTAATAATTGGTTGGTGAAATCTAAGTATAGAACTCACAACCAGTTGGGGATTTGTGCCCTGCTTCCTAACAGTCTGCCCTGATGTTGATACTCTCACTCTTGAGTCACTACGGGCAACATTACCGCAACAACAAAAAGAACAAACAGAAGTAAAGTCTCCATGGGAGAGAGCACAGTGTGTGTATCTTCTCTGGAGCATGCTACAGCATTTCTAACTCACAAACATGCCAGCTCTCCTAGCAACAGAAGTAGACTACTTAGAAATGTAAAGGTGCAAGACAGAAAAAACAAAGTTCTAGTAGTTACGTCGCTAACTACACCATACCATCCATTTTGGCTGTCCCAGAACTTGGAGTCTGATTGGCAAAGACCAATTTCAGGTGGAGACCAAGTTGGCAAAATTCCTACTAGTTCAGCCAGACAAATGGAGACTCCCCTTTTGGCACCACTGGTAGAATTGTCCCTTACTGACCGTGAAGACCCTCATTTGAGACTCATCCGTGGCACTAAGGGAGGTTGCAGATTAATTAAATCAGTTATAGTGTCTGACTGTGAATGGGCCGAAGCCTTGCGCTCTGGTTGTTGAACCTTCATTGGGACATAAAGGTGATCTGCAGAAGGACTGGTGTCACTTGTATTGCATTGGCACTTTAAATGGCATTTAAAACTGTGTTGGCAGGGAGGAGGGAAGCCAGCAGAAGCAGGAAAAAGGCGGGTGCAGTTTACTACCCCCATGGGGCAATGCAACTGCATGGTGCCCATGAATCAGGGCAGATTGCAAGGTTAAAATTCAGCCTTTGGTGAGCAGAGAGGTGCGGTTAGTCCAGTTAATGATTCACTTGGAACTATTTGTCCGGCTCCTGTTCTAACTCACTCCAATTCCCCTTCCATTTCACAAACACTGAAATTCGCTACTCCATTCATTTTGGAGTGGGTGAAAAAATGGAAAGAAGAGAGCATTATTGGAAAAAGCTGCACTGGTCACCAACCAAAATCCGAGCTGCTACAAGGTGTATGATTTGCAACCAGAATGCCCTGTGCAGAACACTGCCTTTGGGATTCTGATCACATTCACTGGCTGCAGAGGGCCAGATCCTCAGCTGATGCAAATCAGTAACCCTCCATTAACAGAGTGACGCCTATTTATGCCAGCTGAGGATCTGTCCCTTATTGTCCAAGCAGGCTACTAACAAATGCAGACAGTAATCATTGGGATGAACAGCTCCGTGTAATAGCTCTGTGCGCATCTGACACTGGTGTCTCTCCTGGTTGCAAAGCTCAGCCTCTGTTTCTTTCTGGCTTGTGCAAACACAGATGATGTCAGCCTGTTTTCACATTGCGCTTTGTGTATATTTCATCACTCTCCCTGCGCACACAAATGGTGTTTGTGGCTGAGTCACCTACCTTGTGTTGAACATTGTAAACGGCTAGGTAAATATTTAGACCATCTGATCTTCAATGTGGTATCTGTCACCCAGGCACAGAAACCACGTCTTGCACTTAGAGATTAGACTTTCTTTGCTGACACACTTTTTGTTCTTTACCCTCCCTTTCAGTATTTGGATTAAATAATAACAACTGTAAATCAGTGAATCCAGCAGGGAAACCGCACGATTGTTAACCCTTAACTTGCTAAGTAGCTTTGGTATGCATGAAACTGGAAAGTGAGGGTTGGGAGAAAGGTTTATGGGGGGCACACATCTAAGATTGGAGGAGCAGGAAGCTTATGGGAGTTTCGCGAGTGCAAACTCACCACAGGAAATACATTTGATCATGCAAAGTTTGTGCTGGGGACACATGTGGCATGTTATAGAGGAAGGAACATCAGAAGGCTGAGCAGAATTCTCTTTTTATTTTGTAATAATTTTGACAGATAGTATCCATGTTTATTTGTAAGTGTTTTTAAATTATTTGTATCTGTTTAAAATTTCACAGTTGTGCAAAAATATGGGGTTTAAGCACTTCCCCCTATTTTTATCAATTTAAATTTTCACATTTATGGGAAATTATGGGGGGGGGCACGTTGGACAATAATTATTTAATGACTGTAGACACTGTGATTCAAAATGCTAACGCTTTCTAACCATTAAAAAACAGTCAGCATCATAAGTCAAGATTTTACCATTAAATCAATCTCTACATTCTCAAGCAGCATTTTTCTTCCTTTGCCTATCTGTAAATGTAGATTATTATTAACAGAAATATTTTTCGTCCGTTAGTGTGTGCATGTGTGTGGTGAAATCAATGTTTATCAACATTTACCTGTAAAAATTTGATCCTTCTAAGCTGAAACAGCCTGTGAGTCAGGGCCTTCCAGGTGCTAATCCCAATGAACTACTGATTTGGCTGTGAAACTTTGGATAAATCACTCGGCTTTTCTATGCCTCAACTGGACCAACTAGAGGAATGGGAAGCTAACGCATATAAACCTTGGTGAAGTATTTTGAGGTAGTATTACTGGAGGTGGGCAGAATCGCTCGGTATCCAAGTTTTATGGATATCAGATAGACATATGTTCACCTAGCACAATGCACCTTGATCCATGACTAGAGCTGCCACTTGGCTGGTTTTTGTACTGTCTTGCTGGGTGCTGCTCCCCCATCTTGAGGGTGAAGGGGAAGGAAATGCTCAGCAGAGGCTTCCTTTAACACCAAGGCCTCCCTTGGAGGACTCTGCTGACTTCTCCTCCTTCCCAGCATGTTCCAGGTTTGGCCAGACTCTCTAGCCAATGTCTTGGTATGAGGAGGGGTGGGTGGGGTTGTTGTGAGGCCAGCCAGCTTAGTCATGCAGAGACAGAGGCAAGATGGATGCTCGCAAAAAAACATGTAGCCTGTCTCCAGAACAGGGTGAAGATGTGCTGCAGTATCTTCACACAACGCCTCCTAGTGAGCATAAACACTTCACTAGGAGGGTGGTGAAACACTAGAATGGGTTACCTAGGGAGGTGGCGGAATCTCAATCCTTAGAGGTTTTTAAGGCCCGGCTTGACAAAGCCCTGGCTGGGATGATTTAGTTGGGTTTTGGTCCAGCTTTGAGCAGGGGGTTAGACTAGATGACCTCCTGAGGTCTTTTCCAACCCTAATCTTCTATGATTCTATGATTATAATGCAGTTTCAGCTTCCCATCACATCTCCCCCTTTTATTTGTTCTTTTTCTCAATTTTAACACTTTTAAAACTATTTTTTCCAAACTAACTTTAAATCATTATATGCACCCAACTGTTACTCATCCCTAAATCATACTTTTTTTTTTTTAACTATATGGCCAGAACAAGGAACAACTTGGTGGCTAGGCTGTCTTTGATTTGCAACTGCTGCTTCAGGCAGGTTTGGAACAGGTGAATTTTCTTCTCCTTGTTCAGCATCTGCTGTTTGCAGAGTTTTCCCAGTTTGATTGCTCATTCTGTGGAACCATCAGAAGATGTGGATGGTTTCTGTTGAACTCCCCACTATCGGGGCCAATGGCATCTGATCTGGGCAATGCATTGCTTTTCTTTACAACAGCTAGAATGCTCCCTCCTTTTTCTCCATCCAGTTTGATACAAACACGGTCACCAGGTTCCAGATCAGGCAATCCTCTAACTGAGTGACATTGGTTATAAACATGTTCATAAGCATCTTTTGTCTTTTTATCAGATTTGGCTACTCTTCTCAGGTCTAGCCATTTTGGGGCTCCATTCTTTTCCAGGTTTGGAACAGTAGTGAGTTGCCTTCCCATCAGGAGGTGGGCTTGACTATAGCCGGTAGCTGCGAACAGTATTGATCTGTAGCTCGGAAGAGCATGGAATAGATCTTTCTGCTTCAATATTTTCTTGGCTGTCTGTCCAGCCCTCTTGGTCTCTCTACTTCCTTGTGGGTAATGCGGGTTGCTGGTGATGTGTTCCAAATCCTATTTTGTTTGGAAGGACTTAGACTCAGCTGCAGTGAACTGCGGTCCATTTTCCATCAATAGTTGTTCTGGAATACCAAAATGGGCAAATGTGCTCTTTAAGTTCTCAATAACACTGCAACATGTTGTATCTTTCAAATATATTATTTCAAAATGTCTAGAAAAATAATCCACTGCAACTAGGTAATGATGTCCTCTAAATTCACATAAAACTGCCGCTAGCCTTTTCCAGGGTCTGTTTGGTAGAGTGTTGTTATTAGAGGCTCTTTGCTTTGTGTCGGTCAGCTAGTTCCACAATGTTCGCATGAGGATACTTTATTCTTTATGTCTTTCTTGATTCCAGGCCACCACACACACTGACTGGCCCATTCATGGCATTTTATTAGTCCTTGATGTCCATCATGGGTGAAGTCTAGAATTTCTCCTCTCAAAGCAGTTGGATTGACAATGCAATCCACCTTAATCATTAGTCTTAATCATGGACTTGCTTAATTGTCTGCATACAGCAAAGTAGTCTCTTGCCACGACCATCATGTTCTTTAGATATTTAGGCCTTCCTGCTCAAATGGAACTATCAAACTTCTCAAAGTTACTTATCTGCCAAAGTTGCTTTTTGTAGCAGGTATAATACCCTACCTGACACTGGTCTGTAAGCATCCACATAAGCCTTTACAACTTCCTCTAGCCCAGAGGTGCTTGGCTGTGATGATGGACTCAGTGGCAGCATGGATGCTATTACCAGATTTCTGCTAGGAATTTTTTGTCAGGAATATATTCAGTGCTTGGGTTAAATCACATTAGCCTAATCAAAAGACATGGGTGTCTTGCTCCAGGTCTTTTCTGTTAAATAAGGGTTACAAGAGTTTTATGGTCAGATATCAGTTGAAAGGAACATAACCTGCACAGATGTCTATGGAAAGTCTCACCTGCCCATATGCTTGCACAGGCACTCCTTTTCCACCTGTGCATATTGTTTTTCTGCTTCTGGACGTGTACGAGAGCAGACTGCAGCTGGCTTCCACTCAGATCCATGTAGCTGCAACAATATACCACTGAGGTCATAGCTACTGGCATCAGCCCGGCCATCGTTAGTTCGTTTACACTGAAGAACTTTAGAACTGGAGCAATGGAGATAATTTCTTTTACCCTTTTGAAGGCTTTTTCCGGATTTGGCCCCCGTAACCAGGATGTGTTGGACCCTAATAGTTCGTTCAGTGGTTTTGTCACTGTAGAAAGGTCTTGCAGGCATCAGCAAAGATAATTTACCACCCTCAGTATGCAACTCAGTTCTGGTACATTTTTTTGGTGCATTCAATTCTGTAATTGCTTTTACTTTCTCAGGGGTAGGACTAATTTCATCTTTGTTTATCACCTGTCCCTAAAATTAAATTTGGGATAGGAAGAAAACACACTTTTCTTTATTTAGATTGAGTCCCAACTCACTGATTAAGCACATTAAACTTGACTGAGGGTTTTGTCATCTTTTTCCATTGATGACCTGTATACTAAAATGTTGTCCATAAAACGACACAACCCCCTTTTATCTTCTTTAGCAGCTCTGCCATCTTTCTTTGAAAAAAAATTGGGGGTGTTGGCAATCCCAAAAGGTAATGTTTGAAAGAAAAATCTCCCAAACGGTTCAATGAGTGTAGTCAGTTTAGCACACTCCTTGGCTAAAGGAATGTGCCAGAAAGTACTTGAAGCATGGAGCATGAAGAATACAGTACCTCCTGCCACATGAGGGAGGAAGTCTTCTGGTGTTGGGAGCATTTATTTTTTTTCTCACTACTGCTTCATTAAGTCTTTAAGATCCACATAGATTTGTTTTTTCCCATTTTTCTTTGTAAGAGGCACCATTGGTGTGCAATTGGCTCAGAGATTTTACTTAATTATGGCATTTTTTTCCATTCTCTTGAACTCAGTTTCTACTTTATGAAGGAGCAGGATAGAAATTATGTGAGACATATGTACACTATATGCTTCATAATTGTCTCTTGAGATTATTTCTACTGGATTTCCTTTTAAAAGTGCAATATCACCAAATATTCAATCAACGTCTTCCACTTTTCTCACTAGACCCATCACGCCACCATATTTGTGATCGAGGAGATTGTCAGTTTCCAATCCTTTAATCCCATGCACACTAAAATTAAAGGCTTTGACTTTGAATGTTGTTTCTGTGAAAAATTGTCTGATGCAGTTCAAAATACCTCCGGGGCTATTTAGGACAGAATCTGCTGGTTTCAGCTCTAGGAGTGGTTGATGGAGATAAGTCTTTTCTGATATGACTGTAATGCCTGCACCTGCATCTATTTTAAATTAACAGTCTTTCCACAAATTTTCAGTTCCACCCACCAGGCTGGCTCTGCGTCATTACATGTGATTGATCCCAGAAAAAAAATGGCGCTTAACTCTCAGTGGTCTCTTCCCGGACTACCTTTGTGTGTCAGACAGTGGCAAAATGTCCAGTTTTTGTGCATTTACAGCATTTGGTTCCTTTAGCTCGACAATCACCCCTTGGACTGTGATCCCTCCCATCTCTTATGCATTTAGTCTGAAAAGTGTTAGATTTTGCCTGGGGCTTATCCGGCAACATCTTTGGTGATTTATTACAATTGCTTTTTGAAGCTGTGCTATATCTCCGATCGTGACTATGTTTGTAAGTCACTTCCCATAGGGTTCTTTCCGGCGACCTCTGGTTTCTATTTTGATTTTTTTTTTATCGTCTCCAATTGTCTTGCTGTTTCTGTCCCTCTGTGAAGGGTTAAATCTCTCTTTATTTTGCAGTTTGTGTGATGGTCCCATGTCTAAATTGCCAATCGCCCTCTGTCTTCCAAATCACAGTTCTCTGCCATGTCATATCAGCCTCTTATAAAAGATTCCACCCACTCCCCAGGTTTTTTAACATGCTGGTGGAAACACACTCGCTCCTAAACCACATTCCGCTGAGGTGTAGGGCGCTCATCAAAACTAGCCAGCACCACAACGTAAATATTTTTTGTGGCTCTCCTCTGCAAAGGCTTTAAAGATATGTTCAGCTTCCCTGCCCATGGCGTAGACTAGGGAACTTATCTGCATTTCCCTACTTGCCTCGTGGAATTTAGCTGCGATGTGAAAACATGCAAACCACTCCTTCCAATCAGGCCAGTCTGATGGTCTGTCGAAGCTGAAGCTCTCTGGGTGCATGAAACTTTGGCCTGTTGACAAAATTCTGCAGTTTTCTATTGTTTTTCTTCTGACACCAGACAGAGGCCAAATGGACCCGAGCAACAACAACGTCATTCTAAAAAAGAAAAGAATGTAGGACTGTGCAATATAACCATCACATAGCTCTAGGATAGACCTGTCTAGTCATCTGCGAAACAGCAGCTGGACGGAGGGGGCTTTGACATAGGCCCACAGCAGTGTGAGTGGGGTACGTATCCAATCGGCGTGACAGCTTCCGAGTTCCACCACCCTGTCCTCACTGGAGGAGGCTGGGAGCGGGGAACCCAAAGGGTTAACTTAAAGCTAAGCGAAAGCTTTGGAAAGGAGAGCAAGGGAAAATATTTCTCTTTTGCTTAGTGTGTAAAATCAGACCATTTATTCTTTTCCTTCCCCTCCTCCTCTGCCCCAGTCTGGACAAAATAAACACCATAATTTCTAATGAAATCAGGAAAGGGGTAATAATTCCTGGAAGGGGAAGAGAGAGCCTGTCAGGAGATCCCTGCCAATGGAGTTCAGTGACTACAGAAAGAGCAGTGAGCAGCCCCGGGAAAGCGCTCAGTGGGCCAAATTCCTTTGGCCAACGCTGATTGAATTTCGCCTTTTCATCGTTCAACAAATTCTTTTACTTCCTCACTTGGGAGTGTGTTACTGTGGTGAGTTAAAACCCAGGCTGAAGCAAATACCCTTGTTCTCCGGTCTCATACACCTTTAAAATAAGTGCCACCCTATCCCTTTTCTCTCCCTCGGATGTATGTTGAAAGAAGGCAAGGAGCAGCGATGCTCCGTGCCAAACAACAGTGCTAACAATCAAGGCCTCGATCCCAGCCCCCCCGCCACTGAGCTGCGTAAAGGCCCCTTTGTACAACAACAGAAAAGACAGAGGTAAAGAATAACCAGAGTTGCTGGGAAGGCAGAAGCAGCAAAAAGGACAATGCTGTCGTGAGGAGAGCAGTCCTGCTTTGCATTCACTGAAGATAATGCCACCTGTGCAGAGATCTCAAACATTTTGCAAACGTTAATCAAGATTCTCAGCACTGATAGGCAAATAGAGTTGGGCCAGGGTGAATGGGGAAAATCCCAACAAAGTTAATGTCTCTGTGTCCATTTACACCAGCTGACAGTTTGATCCATTGTCCCTTCTTTAGAGGTTAGGAGCTGAAGCACAGGGATATAGAGGATCTGATTCTGCCTCTGTTATATTGAGCAGCACTTATTCATTTGGGTAGATCAGGAAGATGAGCCCAGCTGTGATTTGCCCAAGTCAGTGGCAAGGTTGGGAATAGAACCCAGAAATCTTGATTCCCACTTCCCTGCTTTAACCATGTGGCAAGTTTCCTCCCTATCATCTATACTGAGGCTTCCTTAGCATCATCTCACCTTTTCTAAAGCTTTGATGACGTTCTGTTTTGGTCTGAAGGGAGCTGTCTCTCCAAGTCAGCCCCTGAGGGTACGTCCACACAGCAGAAAAAGACCTGCAGCAGCAAGTCTCAGAGCCTCGGTCAATTGCCTTGGGCTTGTGGGGTTCGCCCTGCAGGGTTAAAAATAGCAATGTAGACGTTCGGGCTTGCACTGCAGACTGGGCTCTGAAACCCAGGGAGGGTCTCCGAGCCTAGAATCCAGACCAAGCCCAAACAACTGCACTGCTATTTTTTGGCTGTGTAGACAAGCCCCTTGGGTCTATTGCTGGCCCACCCTGAAGCAATTCATAAATGGATTTTATTTCCTCTTCTACAACCTGACAAGTACATTCACAGTGCATGAAAATGGGGAACTGATCATACTGGCAAAACCGACCCATACAATGTACTAGTTTCAGCTACAGAGCTATGCCAAAGCAACTCCACCTTGATCTCCTGATATTCCAGATCCTTTGTGGCCTTTTGTCTGTGCTCAGTCCTCATTTGCGACTGAAAATTATTTAGGATCATACAGCAGTCCACTTGCTGACGTCATGAAAAAAAACCCACACACCAAGATCCAGTAGGACAGTATCTGACAGGAGAGAGACAAGATGGGTGAGGTCATATCTTTTACTGGACCAAGAAAGAGACAAGCTTTTGAGCCACAGAAAGCTCTTCTTCAGGTCTCTGACATGACAGAACAAGACGAGCAGAAGGGTGGTGATGGGTGGCAGGTCATAGAACCATAGAACCACAGAAGATTAGGGTTGGAAGAGACTTCAGGAGGTCATTAGTCCAATCCCCTGCTCAAAGCAGGACCAACACCAACTAAATCATCCCAGCCAGGGCTTTGTCAAGCCGGGCCTTAAAAACCTCTAAGGATGGAGATTCCACCACCTCCCTAGGGAACCCATTCCAGTGCTTCACCATGGTCCTACTGAAATAGTTTTTCCTAATATCCAAGCTAGACCTCCCCCACTGCAACTTGAGACCATTGCTCCTTGTTCTGTCATCTGACACCATTGAGAACAGCCAAGCTCCATCCTCTTTGGAACCCCCCTTCAGGTAGTTGAAGGCTGCTATCAAATGCCCCCTCACTCTTCTCTTCTGCAGAATAAATAAGCCCAGTTCCCGCAGCCTCTCCTCATAAGTCATGTGCCCCAGCCTCTAATCATCTTCGTTGCCCTCCGCTGGACTCTCCAATTTGTCCACATCCTTTCTGTAGTGGGGGGGCCCCAAAACTGGACATAATACTCCAGATGTGGCCTCATCAATGCCGAATAGAGGGGAATAATCACTTCCCTCGATCTGCTGGCAATGCTCCTACTAATGCAGCTCAATATGCCATTAGCCTTCTTGGCAACAAGGGCATGCTGTTGACTCATATCCAGCTTCTTGTCCACTGTAATCCAAAGGTCCTTTTCTGCAGAACTGCTGCTTAGTCAGTCAGTCCCCAGCCTGTAGCAGTGCATGGGATTCTTCCGTCCTAAGTGCAGGACTCTGCACTTGTCCTTGTTGAACCTCATCAGATTTCTTTTGGCCTAATCCTCCAATTTGTCTAGGTCACTCTGGACCCTATTCCTCCCCTCCAGCGTATCTACCTCTCCCCCAGCTTAGTGTCATCCGCGAACTTGCTGAGGGTGTATCCATCCCTTCATCCAGATCATTAATGAAGATGTTGAACAAAACCAGCCCCAGGACCAACCCATGGGGCACTCCGTTTGATACCGGCTGCCAACTAGACATCAAGCTGTTGATCACTACCCTTTGAGCCTGACAATCTAGCCAGCTTTCTATCCACCTTATAGTCCATTCATCCAATCCATACTTCTTTAACTTGCTGGCAAGAATACTGTGGGAGACCATATCAAAAGCTTTGCTAAAGTCAAGATATATCACATCCACCGCTTTCCCCATATCCACAGAGCCAGTTATCTCAGTATTGGCAGAACCTTCTAGCAGCTCAGGACTGTGAAATAGCTCGGTTGTTCCTTATCGGTGAGGCCCCAGCATAGTCGCTGACTTTTGTTTTTCCCAGTGGGTGCTTTCCGCCTTCTGGTTTCACTGTCCGCCATGTACGCGCTCCTGCCACCTATTGGTGGCTCGTGGGTGCTGAGCAACTCCTATTTTTTTTTTTTTGGTGGGTGCTTGAGCCCCGAAGCACCCATGGAGTCAGTGCTTATAGGGTCCAGTGTCAGAAGAGCAATGGGTACTGTGGATTAGTAGCACTGAGCTGGAGGCTGAGCAGTGGAACAGGAGAAAGTGCTGCAGGTCAGGATTAAGGTGCCTTGCCATGCATCCGCCCAGGACTGGAATAGCAGGTGGCTGCTGCGGCTCAAGACAGAGGAGTTTAGGGACCAGGACAGAAATAGCAGGGGGCGTGCTGCAGGTCAGACATAGGTACATTGAGTGGGTGGTGCCCAGGGGGACGGGTTGGGGATGTTGCGGGTAAGGACATGGGGGCAGGGGGAAGCTTACTCAAGTGTCAGCTCACTGCCAGAACAAAAAAGCACATTACTGAGATAAGAACTGGATGGAGCTCAACAATGTATCATTCTTCCGCAGAGACAAAAGGGCAGTGTCCGGAGGGCTAAGCTTATGCTTTAATTATGTTGCCTTTGTAATTTTAGACAAGCAGGGGCACATTCTGTGGCTTGGGAGACTTTGCTGACTCATGGCCTCCCTGCCACAGTAAAACGGCTTTGAAAACCTGGCAGCTTGCCATCCCTCCCCCCACTACACCCATCCCCACCCACCGCCACAAATGAAGGCAAGCCCTTGAGACAGACAATCTTTTGTGACTACAAAAGCTTTTAAAGACAATGGGAAGATTAAAGCATTAGGCCAATAATCGTGTTCTTGTAAGCGATCAGGGTGGTGACAAAGTATTTAAGCTCCTTCACGGCATAAGGGCTTTAGGTTCAGTCGTGTGTGTGGGGGGGCAGGGTTTGCTTACCACAGGAATTGACTCGGCTCATGATGCATTGAATCTCATCATTGATTCTCCATCTCCTCACATACGCTCTGCAGCTGCTTGGAGGGGGCGCTCAGCCCTGCAGGAGTGGGACAGACTGCGGTATCTTTATCTGGTGGCATCTCCTTTTTCTTCCCTTTTTGGCACTTAGCAGCAGCCCCGCTGCTAAATGCCACCCAGGCCTGCTCAGCGCAGGCATGCTGCTGGTGCTATTTCAGGAGGCTGCAGGCTATGTATGCGCTTGGAGCCACCAGCTGGTAATCTGAAACTGCAAGATCTGATCTGGTTGAACTTCCCATTTCAGGATCAGACACAGCCTGTTCTTTCTCAAATGCACAGTCACCCAGTGCTCCCCGGCTTGTATCAGCCAATTCCCACAGGGCCATCCTTCCCAGGCTCATAGAGGAACTGCAGCTACTGAGATCCTGGCCGGCCCCGCCAGTCTGCCCTGCCCTGTGTTGAGGTGTGGTGCACGCTGATGTTGGGCTGATACAACAAACCACTAAACTGGCCAAGTTCCATGGTGAGCTAGGGAACTTTGCATTGGTGTAGTGATGTGAATGTGGGCACATCCACCAGTACTAAAACTCCTGGGCCCCTTGGTGCGAATGAGAAGACTGCAGTAGTGATGGAGGTGCATTTTTCAATTAGGGAAGGAGAACCTAGAGTGGTAACCTCAGAAAGCTGAAGGGTCAGTGCTAGTTGTCTCATGAGCAATGGGTTTTTTTCCTGTAATCTGGAATCTTTATGACAAGCAAAATTACACAAATCCCCCTTGAATATTTGTAGAAAGATTCACACTGGACGGGCTCTCACAGCCCTCATGAAACATTTGTAAGGGAACCACAAACGTGCAACTCAAGGGACTAATCCCACCGCTTGAACATCAAATCATGAATATGCAATACTCACAGCAAGCAGGTCGCAAGTGTGCCATGAACTGAAATGTATTCATACAAAATGCCTGTGCCTCAATTCTGAATGGAGAACATATCTATAAAAATCACAGTCTGTTCACAGGAAATTTGTGAAGAGGGACCAGGCCCAATAACCTGTTAGATCAGGCCCTTTATGTGTAGTTGAAATCTCACAAGAATAAATGGTTTTAGGAGCCTCTCATAAATCTGGGTCATAAATAAAATCAGTTGGACAATTTTTGTTGAAACAGCTTTTGTGTCCAAAAAATGCTCTTCTGAGGAAACCAACAAATTTTCACCAAATTGTGTCAATTTCAATGATATTTTGTTTAGAAAAATATTGGGGGGAAAAAGCTGAAAATGTAAAAGTGGCCCATTTTGACATTTTCAGAATGAAAAGTTTTGATTTTTCATTTCAAGGTTGGTTTTCGATTTCCAATATATATATATTTTTAAAATTTTTAATTAAAAAAAAATGTAAATTAGGGTCCAAATTTAAACAAAATATTTTGAATGTATCCGAAAGGAATGTTTTGATTTGACTGGAAACAATTTTTTCTGAATTCCATTTTGCAAAAACATTCTAATTTTTGGCTTTTCAACCTGATTTGGGATGATTTGTTTTTTTTCAAAATCTTGAATTTTTTTGGCGGAAGAAAAATCTGTTTTCTGGCCATCTCTAGCCATTGAATCCAAATCTGAAATTCTCACTCTTGACACCTCAAAACCAACCTCTAGACCCCAAAACCAGATATGAACACTAGCGCCTCAGTTCCCCTTTGCTTCCGAGGTTCCCCCTTCCTGCACCAAATGCCACTGAGCAAAGACCATTTGATGACTTACAGAGATCTACTTTTTCCACCCTTACATTTTGCATCAGTTCTTCCTTTGGTTCGCTGCTGTAGGGGCTTGGTTCTTTTGTTTGTGGGTGTTGTTTTTCTAATGATTACTTAGTTTGCCCTTATCCCCTGTTTCTTTGATGTTCTGGTCTGAGACTGAGTGCATGGGGTATGGTGGCTTTTCATGACATTTATTTTGCTGTACCAAGCATTAGATGCTTTGCAATAATTATCTTGTTCATCTCATTCCATTCTGTTCTATTCTATGTAGATTCTTAGACTGTGCTTAACCTCATAGTCTCTGACTGCCTTTTAGTAGTGCCTTAAGTAACGTGACTACCGTCTATCACGTGTTTGTTCCTTCACCCTATCCCTGAGGGAGAAGTGTGTGCGGGAAGCATTGAAATGCACCTTGCACTTGGAATGGAAGGAAGTTAGCTGTGCAGTGGTCTTTAGTTACTGGGGGGACTTCATTCCACAGCCTTGGACTGGCCTCCAAGCAAGCCCAGTCACCTGCACAGATGAGGTTTTCCCTTAGTATAGTGTTCCATAATCCCAGAGGAGGGAAATTGTCAACCATGGTCTTCATCCACTATAGATACCCTTGGCCCAGACCTTTGAAGATAAGGATCAACACCTTGAACCTGATTCGAAGTTCTCTGGGAAGCCAGTGCAGAGGACAGGTGTGATTTACTCATGGTAGCCTGGGCTGCAGCGTTATATAGCACTTGGAGTTTCCTAAGTGCTGAACGCGTCATGCCCAGGTATTTTGCATTGCTCTAGTCCATCCACGAAGGCATGAATAACTGAGGCTATCATCTGTCAAGATGGGATAGTTTCTTAGCTAAGCAAAGATGATAGAAAGTGTTACTCACAGATATTGCTATGTGAGAACTTAGTGATGATGAAGAATCCAAGCGCACTCCTTAGTTATGGATTGAATTAACCAACTGTGTGTGTGAACCTTCAACCAAAGGAGACAGCACCATGGCGTCGGACTCTTCAAAGTGCTTTCCTGAGCCTGCCATCACCACCTCTGTCTTGCTTGGGTTCAGCTTCAACCAACTATTTTTCATCCATGAGCTGATCTCCTCCAAGCACAGAGCCATCTTGGTGATAGTGGTGTGGTTTTATGTGGCGAAGGATAGGTAGAGCTGTGTGTCATCTGCTTATTGCTGGCACTCGAGTCTGAGTTGTCTGACTATATCACCTAAGGACTGTGTGTAGATGTTGAATAGAACTGGAAAGAGAGTTCATTCTTGTGGGACTCCGCAAGTGAGGGGTCTAGCAGTGGAGGTACAGTTTCCCATCACTACTCTTTGAGTGCATCCATCCAAGGAGGACTCAAACCATTTTAATGCATTCTGTGGGACTCCTGCTACCTCTCTTAGGCAGGACAGCAGTATATCATGGCTGACATTGTTGAATACTGCAGAAAGGTCCAGGAAAAGAAGAATGAATTTCTGCCCTCTGCACATTGACCACAGGAGATCACCCATCAGGTCATAAGAATGGCCATACTGGGTCAGACCAAAGGTCCATCTAGCCCAGTATTCTGTCTTCTGACAGTGGCCAATGTCAGGTGCCCCAGAAGGAATGAACAGAACAGGTAATCATCAAGTGATCCATCTCCTGTCGCCCATTCCCAGCTTCTGGGAAACAAAGGCTAAGGACACCATCCCTGCCCATCCTGGCTAATAGTCATTGATGGACCTATCCTCCATGAACTTATCTAGTTCTTTTTTGAACCCTGTTATAGTTTTGGCCTTCACAACATCCTCTGTCAAGGAGTTCCACAGGTTAAGTGTGGGTTGTGTGAAGGGTGGAGGGATAGTTCAGTGGTTTGAGCATTGGCCTGCTAAACCCAAGGTTGTGAGTTCAATCCTTGAGGGGGCCATTTAGGATTCTGGGGCAAAAATATGTCTGGGGGTGGGCCCTGCTTTGAGCAGGATGTTGGACTAGATGATCTCCTGAGGTCTCTTCTAACCCTGATATTCTATGATTCTACTTGGATGTGTGTTCAGGCTTCTTCAAATAAATATTTTAAAAAAAGAAATACTTCTTTCTATTTGTCTTAAACCTGGTGCCTATTAATTTCATTTGATGACCCCTAGATCTTGTGTTATGAGAAGGAGTAAATAACACTTCCTTATTTAATTTCTCCACACCAGTCATGATTTTATAGACCTCTATCATATCCCCCCTTAGTCATCTCTCTTCTAAGCTGAAAAGTCCTAATCTTTTAAATCTCTCCTCATACGGAAGCTGTTCCATACCCCTAAATCATTTTTGTTGCCCTTTTCTGAACCTTTTCCAATTCCAATATATCTTTTTTGAGATGGGGTGAGCACATCTGCACACAGTATTCAAGGTGTGGGCGTACCATGGATTTATATAGAGGCAATATGATATTTTCTGTCTTATTATCTATCCCTTACTTAATGTTCCCAACATTCTGTTCGCTTTTTTGACTGCCGCTGCACATTGAGTGGATGTTTTCAGAGAACTATCCACAATGAGTCCAAGATCTCTTTCTTGAGTGGGAACAGCTAATTTATACCCCAGCATTTTATATGTACAGTTGGGATTATGTTTTCCAATGTGCATTACTTTGCATTTAGCAACACTGAATTTCATCTGCCATTTTGTTGCCCAGTCACCCAGTTTTGTGACATCCCTTTGTAACTCTTCACAGTCTGCCTGGGACTTAACTATCTTGAGTAGTTTTATATAATCTGCAAATTTTGCCACCTCACTGTTTACCCCTTTTTCCAGATCATTTATTAATATGTTGATTATGACTGGTCCCAATACAGACCCCTGGGGGACACCACTATTTGCCTGTTTCCATTTTGAAAACTGACCATTTATTCCTACCCTTTGTTTCCTATATTTTAAACAGTT
Organism: Platysternon megacephalum; assembly: GCA_003942145.1. Classification (NCBI taxonomy): domain Eukaryota; kingdom Metazoa; phylum Chordata; order Testudines; family Platysternidae; genus Platysternon; species Platysternon megacephalum. The sequence continues at coordinate 1,862,344 of QXTE01000156.1, forward strand.
ACTGATCCATGAGAGGACCTTCCCTCTTATTCCATGTCTGCTTACTTTGCTTAAGAGCCTTTGGTGAGGGACCTTGTCAAAGGCTTTTTGAAAATCTAAGTACACTATATCCACTGGATCCCCCTTGTCCACATGCTTGTTGACCCCCCCTCAAAGAATTCTAGTAGATCGGTGAGACATGATTTCTCTTTACAAAAACCATGTTGACTCTTCTTGAACAAATTATGTTCATCTATGTTTCTGACAATTCTGTTCTTTACTATAGTTTCAACCAGTTTGCCCAATACTGAAATCAGGCTTACTGGCCTGTAATTGCCAGGATCACCTCTGGAGTCCTTTTAAAAAATTGGTGTCACATTAGCTATCCTCCAGTCATCTGGTACAGAAGCTGATGTAAATTATAGATTACAAACCACAGTTAATAGTTCTGCAATTTCACATTTGAGTTCCTTCAGAACTTTTGGGTGAATACCTGCTGGTCCTGGTGACTTATTACTGTTTAATTTATCAATTTGTTCCAAAACCTCCTCTACTGAGACCTCAATCTGGGACAATTTGTCACCTAAAAAGAATGGCTCAGCCATGAAGACTGATGCAAAGAATTAATTTAGTTTCTCCACAATAGCCTTATTGTCTTTGAGTGCTCCTTTAGCATGTCAATCGTCCAGTGGCCCCACTGGTTGTTTAGCAGGCTTCCTGCTTCTGATGTACTTAAAACTTTTTTTTTTTTTTTTTGCTTTTTTTGAGTCTTTGGCTAGCAGTTCTTCAAATTCTTTTTTGGCCTTCCTAATTATATTTTTGCATTTCACTTGCCAGAGTTTATGCTCCTTTCTATTTTCCTCAGTAGGATTTAACTTCCACTTTTTAAAGGATGCCTTTTTGCCTCTCACTGCTTCTTTTAATTTGTTGTTTAGTGGTACTTTTTTGGTTCTCTTACTATGTTTTTTAATTTGGGGTATACATTTTAGTTGAGCCTCTATTATGGTGTCTTTAAAAAGTTTCCATGCAGCTTGCAGGGATTTCACTTTTTGCGTGGTACCTTTTAATTTCTGTTTAACTAACTTCCTCATTTTTGTGTAGTTCCCGTTTCTGAAATTAAATGTCACCACGTTGGGCTGTTGTGATGTTTTCCCTGCCACAGGGATGTTAAATTTAATTATATTATGGTCACTATTACCAAACAATCCAGCTATATTCACCTCTTGGACCAGATCCTGTGCTCCCCTTAGAACTAAATCAATAGTTGCTTCTCCTCTTGTGGGTTCCAGGACTAGCTGCTCCAAGAAGCAGTCATTTAAGGTGCGAAGAAACTTTATCTCTGCATCCTGTCCTGAGGTGACAGGTACCCAGTCACTATGGGGATATTTGAAATCCCCCATTATTATTGAGTTTTTTATTTTTATAGCCTCTCCAATCTCCCTGAGAATTTCACAATCACCATCACCATCCTGGTCAGGTGGTCGGTAGTATATCCCTACCGCTATATTCTTATTATTAGAGCATGAAATTGCTATCCATAGAGGTTCTATGGTACAGTTTGGTTCATTTAATATTTTTACTTCATTTGATTCTATGCTTTTGTTCACATATAGTGCCACTCCCCCACCAGCATCACCTGTTCTGTCCTTCTGATTTATTTTGTACCTGTGTATTACTGTGTCCCATTGATTATCCTCATTCCACCAAGTTTCTGTGATGCCTATTATATCAATATCCTCATTTAATAGGAGGCACTCTAGTTCACCCATCTTATTATTTAGACTTATAGCATTGGTATATAAGCATTTAAAAATGGTCACTTTTTAGCTGTCTGCCAATACATGATGTAATTTGAAAATGTCCTCTAAAATGTTTTCAGTTCCATGTCCTGGCCTGAATTCACACTGTGCTGGATATTAGTTTCAATTAGATGAGCTTGAAGTTGGCTTTGGCTAGTTTCTCCAAAAGCTTGCTCAGGAACTGACGCTTTGGCGGGGGATGATAGCTGGCTAGGGCCAAAAAGTCCAGAGTGGGTTCCTGAATAAAATCATTGCTTTTTTAAACAGCAAAATGAAAAGGTAAGATCTGGGGGCTCAGGATAGCAGTGAAAGATCCTGAACGTTGTTCCACAGTGTACTTTTCATGTTATCCGGGTCCCTTACTACACCACAAACTGCAGTGCAGAGTGAAAAGATGAGGATGACTCAAAACCCAGGTTCCAAGCTCTTCCAGACTTGAGATCTGAACTTGGAGTGTGAAGGCAGATCTGTGCTGCAACTCCTAGCCAAACATGTACCTAGATCTAGGGCTTGCGTTTGAGACAAACTCTACTTAAAAGCAGTAGATCAGCTGGGACAGTATTCAGGAGCTAAGGTCACCTCTGTTATTTTAAAGGGTGTTTATGTTCAGATGAATAATTATGTAAGAGTGACACTTTCTTATAAACCAATTACAAATGCATGTGTGACTTCCACTTAGCTGATTATCCTGACCAAAACAAGGTGTGAATCCAGTTAGCACAGAAATGCCAGTACAGCTACAGGATAGTAAGCAAGATTCACACATTATCAAGAGACTCCTCTGCCAAGTTCTCATGCAGAATCTTTATTACTGGTAAAGCTGAGTGAAAAATACACAGCGTACAATCTGGCAAATGTTATTCCTGCTTTCAGAAAATGATGTCCTCCATTTATTCATTATTGGAAAATGTTGATCAGTCTTTTTAACTGTGTGGATTGATGGTGATCAGTTCTCTGTAAATATTCAGTGTTCGATATTCACTAGTCGAGTTGTGTTGATTAGTTGTGATTGCTCAGATAAGTCGCATGGTGTGGCTTCTGTTCCCCGATTCGGTAAATGTTCAGTCACTTCCAGCACAAATACTGACACGGGCTAATCTAAAATCCACCAATACTCACAAATACAACTCTGAAATTGCTTTTCCATCAAGATTTGTGCCCGCACAATTCAGGCATTCATGGAAAGTGAAAGAGGAGGATCATGAATGTGGCTAAAGCAAATTTTGTTTAAAAATTTCAGTGAATATTAATGGGGAAATATTTGCAGTGTTCTTCTTTACTGGTAACCAAGTAGGAAACAGAAAGAATTTAGCTTAATTTTCAAATCCTGGCTTGTTTTGGAATGTTGTGAAGGGCAGAAGTATAACTGGTTTCAAAAAGGATTAGATAAGATCATGGAGGATAGACCCATCAACGGCTGTTAGCTAAGGTGGTCAGGTATGCAACCCCATGCTCCCGGTGTCCCTCAAAATTCAACTGCCAGAAGCTGGGACTGGACAACAGGGGATGGATCACTGAAAATTGTCCTGTTCTGTTCATTCTCTCTGAAACATCTGGCATTGGGCAATGTCAGAAAACAGGATACTGGGCTAGATGGGCTATTGGTCTGACCCATATAGCCGTTCTTATGTTCTTAAGATTTTGTGACATTGGCAATTGGGAAGATCCTCCTTTTGATTTGCAAAGCGAGCACACTAGATCTGGAAATGATTGAGAGGATATAAATCTAGAGCTGTACAGTGTCATTTTTTGCAGTCATTTTTCTGCCTATGGTCATAACCACATCGCAGACTGGCTTTGCTGAGGTCCTGGGTACATTCGGAAACTTACGAACAAACATATAGAGGGGGAGGAAGGAAAAAGGACTCTTTTCGGTAAGTGATTCATTTCAGCCAAGAAGATTTATCTTGCAAAATAATGTATGGCAGCAACAACAAGGGATCAACAGTGAGATATTGTATGTGAAGTGTTTCCATATTTTCATAAGCTAGCAAGCAGTTATGCGGCGGGCTCATTCCGTTGGACCGCAGTTGGCAGCAGGGTGGCAAGGCTGGTTTTTAAGGGTATTTCAGAAATGGGCCATGCTTGTAACTGAGGAATGGTCATTGCATCAGCTCCCTGTGCAAAGATTATTCTTGCTATTCTTAAGTGTTTTATTTTAAACATCCTTTTTGGGGGGCATCTAACTCAGTGCCAGAGGACCTTGGTGCTGCGCATGATGAAACTACAACATGAATTGTGCATATTCTAATACTGAGAAGTCCCAGACTTTCCGTTCTAGGCCCACACTGATCTGGCAACACTCAGAATTGTAGGAGTTAAGGGTAGTCCCTCTACCTGCCACTTCAAGATTGTTCCCTACAGAACATTTTCTAGCAGTTAGCCCAGTCCAGTTTAAATGTGCCAAGCATTAGGGATCCCCCACTTCTCTTGGGAAAATACTTGGCAGCCTTATGCATTTCACCAACAAGGAGTTTATGATTATATTCAAGCTACATCTTTCTTTTCTTTGTTTCACCCCATCCCTTGCAGTTGGATTACCAGTTCCATGGCAATTCCTTTTCTTCCTGGGTGTCTTAACACCCTTCATTTGACATCGTACAGTCATATCTAATTTACTGTCCACAATCAGCTGTATGATGCTTTCAGCATCCTGACTTCTAAGCTTCCTTCCCTATGCCCTACTCTGTACATATGATCTGGATTATTCTTCCTTCCCCTGTGTTAACTGGTATTTTTCAAAGATGAATCTCATCTTGTCATTTTCCATCCATGCTTCCAATCGCTTTAAGACTCTTTGTATTATTTCTCTGTCCTCCCTGATGTTTGCAACTCATCTATTGTTGGAGAGCTTCAAACCTGGCCTGCGGTAGCCCATGTCACCCCCACCAGCACAGTCCTGAGTCCAGTGCAGAACCTCATTCCTCACCCTAAAGCCCTCACCCAGTAGCCTTGCAACTCATCCTGAAGATTAGCCACCTTGGGATTTCTCAAAATAGATGAGGAAATGACTCGGCCTAGCCCCTGGAGGCAGTTAAATGTGGAGTCTCAGTTAGCTCAGGCCCCTTGGCTGATCCCAGCTGTCTGAGAAGAGCTCTGGGAGCGAGAAGATCTCAAAGGTAGCCAGGGACCAAATCATTAAAGGCTTTGCATGCCCAAACCAACACCTTGAATTGCACTCAGAAATGTAATTGCAAGCCAGAGCAGACTAAAGAGCCCAAGTGATTTTCTTTCCTGTGAGAAATATTGATAAGTTGGCAGGCAGACATGTAAGATTCCTAGTGGGTTTGGGGGTAGAGCACACTACACATTTGGTGAAGACACAGGCGCGGACAACTGGGGCATGGCCAATTTCCAAGAGAAGATGTTGCAGTCCACACTGGGAGGGGGGTTGCAAGCACTTTGCAAGGCAGGATTAGAATTCAAAATGACCTTGGCAAACTGGAGAAATGGTCTGAAATAAATAGGAAGAAATTCAATAAGTACAAATACAAGATACTACACTTTGGAAGGCATAATCAACTGCGCAAATACAAAATGTGAAATGACTGCCTAGGAAGGAGTACTGCAGAAAAAGGATCTTGTGATGATAGTGGATTGCAAACTAAATATGAGTCAACAATTTAATACTGTTGCAAAAAAAAAGTGTACATCATTATGGGACATATTAGCAGGAGTGTTGTAAGCAAGACATGAGAAGTAATTCTTTCACTCTACTCAGCACTGCTAAGGCTTCAATGGGAGTATTGTGTCCAGTTCTGGGCACCGCACTTTGGGAAAGATGTGGACAAATTGGAGAAAGTCCGGAGGAGGGCAACAAAAATTATTAAAGGTTTAGAAAACACGACCTATGTGGAAAGATTGGAAATATTGGATTTGTTTAGTCTGGAGAAGAGACGATTGTGGTGGGGGCATGATAGTCTTCAAGTATGTAAAAGTTTATTATAAAAAGGAGGGTGATAAATTGTTCTTATCCACTGAGGACAGGACAAGAAGTAATGAGCTTAAATTGCAGCAGGGGATATTTAGCTTAGACATTAGAGAAAAATTCCTAGTGGTAAGAGTAGTTAAGCACCAGAACAAATTACCTAAGGAGGTTATGGAATCTCTGGGATTGTAGGATTTTAAGAAAAGGTTAGACAAACAACTGTCAGGGATGGTCCAGAGAATACTTAGCCCTATCTCAGGGCTGGGGACTAGATGATCTACTGAGGTGCATTCCTGTCCTACATTTTGTTAATTCTATGATTCTATTACAGTCTGGTGCCCAATTATTATCCTCAGAGTCCTCTCACAGAGGAAATAAAACAGTCGCTCAATTGTGATTGTGTCTCTCTGTGCCAATGCCCACATAGGTGTCAAAGGAGAGCTAGGTGACATTTTTTATCCAAAACTATTTTTGGCAAAAAAAAAAAAAAATGCAGATTTGGCAACACCAAAACATGTTGTTCAGTTATGTTGGTTTTGCGAAATAGCTTCACTCAAACACTCTCCCACCCACCCTGAAAAAACCCTGAAAAAATTGATTTTTCAATTCAAACCAACTTTGCATTTCAAAATTTCCTTTGATTTTATTTAAAAGAAAATATCAAACACATTTTAGGATGGTCAAAATCAAAATGAAACATTTCGATTTTGTCAGAACAAAAAGCTTCATTTGACCCAAATTATTATTTTTTAACTTTTCAATTTGCTGAAAATTAAACAAAAATATCAGTTTGACCCTAAATATTTTTTCTTCCCGATTTTTCAGAATTGTCAGTGAACCGGAAAATCCACTATTCTCACAGCTCTAGTCCAAAGCACGTCGTGATCAGTGGCATCTATCTAATCTGACCTATATAGGTATTTATCTGGGCTTCTTGGTACCTGAACGCCTCATGTCAAAGACCACCGATAAAAATACAGCCACAGTAACAAACAGAATCAGGTAATCATGCCAGTTCCTTCTCTATTTGTGTTTATTATCCATATATATTATACTTATTGTGCTTACACTTTTCGCAGGATTTTTTAATTCCTCGGAGATTTACTTATTGAGCTGAAGTAACATGAGCTTTGGCTTTCTTGTGGTATTCCACTTCCTGGATGTTGGGAATACCATGAGCTGATTAGATTTCATGTTCGTTTCATCCCTGAGGTGCTGAAACAGCTTGAGGGGAAAGTAGACAGAACTATAAATATCCAGGATGAGACATTTCATTTCAGTTTACATAACCTCCTGTATTTGCAGCTTCTTCAGGTTATTTTATGCGGGCTGTGCAGGAATCCATCCTCAGAGCAACTTACTGAGTCATAGTTTTGTGAGGTGGGTAAAGAAATACCTACAAGGGATTCGCTCGAGACAACCCAACTCATTTGTGATCCAGTAGCACCCATATGACGTTCTTTGGAGGTAGAAAGACCAGTGCATTTATAACTCAGTGCAACAGCACTTACATGCTAAATGCATGGCCTTTAGTAACGAGGCTGAAAGAGCTACAGACACATGAATCTCTGAGCAGAGAGGTCCACTTCAAGCAATACTGCCAGTTAGATTCAGCCCAGGGTTTAGATAGTGCGTAAAGGAAAATTATTATGAATTTGCATTACAATAGCACGTAGAGGGGAAAAAAAGTTTCCAAAGTGTCTAAACATCCCATTTTGATATTGTCAGAATGAAACATTTCCGTTTTCTGGCTTGGAACAACTTTTTATTTTGAAAGTTTGGACTGGGGGCTGCTCTCAGGCATCCCAGCCCCCTGCCCAGGGCAGGTGGAGGCTCCGGGGCTCCCCACAGTGGCCTGGGCTCCCTGGGTGGCTCTTCCAGCCTGGCCAGGGGACAGGGTTCCAGAGGGAAGAGGAGGAGCAGGGGGTGGGGACCAGGGGAAGAGGAGAGGCAGGGGGTGGAGACATACAGGGGGTGGGGCTCCTGCATGTGTCCTGCTTTTGCCTTTTGAAAAGGTGGTCACCCTACCTCCCAATGCAATGCTGTGGCAAAAAGGGACCTAATGCGACACTTGGGGGTATAAATAGAGGCATGTGAGTGAGTAGAGCTGAGAGGTGATTTTACCTCTGTATACAGCATTGGTGAGACTGACATGGGAATACCGAGTACAGTTCTGGTGTCCACGTTGTAAAAGGTATATTGAAAAACTGCGGAAAGTGCAGAAAATAACTCAAGGGCTGGAGAAAATGCTTTGCAGTGAGACTTAAAGAGCTCAATTGTTTTAGCTTATCGAAAAGATGGAGATGCTGGGAATGGGCGACAGGGGATGGATCACTTGATGATTCCCTGTTCTGTTCATTCCCTCTGGGACACCTGTCATTGGCCACTGTCGGAAGACAGGATGCTGGGCTAGATGGACCTTTGGTCTGACCCAATATGGCCATTCTTATTTAAGGAAGCTGTGAGTTTTTCTGTGTTACTTCCAGTCTACATGGAATTCAGTGTGCTTCTTCCAGAAAACTGGTGTTAAAAAAATATTTTTTGCAACATGGGTAAAGGAATGTAAAATATTTGGTCTATATCTTTATTGGGTGTAAACTGGCCATGTCTCATTGAAGTCAATGGAGCTATCACAATTTATACCTGTAGAGGATCTGGTCCTCATACTATTCTATATAGTGATATCTTTAAAATAAAAATGAGGAACTGCACAAAGCAGCTGGAAATATTATAGAATTAGACGGGATAAATTATCATAATAATTATAATAATTATATTTAATCTTGACAGTATCCCTTTAATTTACATATCCTTATCAGTAGCTCGTTTTTGTGTTTATCTTTATTTTAGATGAGTTTGCATTTCTTTTCCCCCTCGTGATTGTTTAAAAGCAGTCAGACGTTGGGCCAAACTGGCATAAATTGTCATGACTCCATTGACTTCAAATGGAACTAGGCCAGTTTACACCTGCAGAGAATTTGCCCCCGTGGGAACAGGTTCTATGACATTAAGCAGCAGTGTGAGATTTCTGTCTTCGCACTTTACATCCTCTCTGGTTCTTTGGAGTCCCACTAGGTTAAATACACCATGCTGTTGTTACCTCAAAGGGAGTAAGGCAACGCTTCAAAAGGAAATACTCAAGAAATGAGAGAGGGAAGATAGAAAGGGAAAGCCCCTTTTCTCAGAAGCGCAGACTCGGCTCCCTTCCGTGTCTGTAACCGGTGGATTTAGCTCCCCAAATAAAATATCCCTCCCTCCCTGTATAAATGTAATAAAAATAAAGAGAAGACAATGTAATGTGGTGCAAACAAAGGTGAGTATATTAAGGGTAATGGTACAGAAACTGGGATAAAAAGGGGTGGGAGGAAAAGTGCAAACATTAATACACACAATGATACAGTGACTGGCTTTAGGAGCTTGAAGCTCAGGCCCATAAAACCTCCCTTGGTATTCAGAAAACAATAAAGGAAACCCCCAACACAGAAACCTTTCCTACTGTTAAGTGCAATGGACACAGCGTACAGGTGCGAAGCCCAGGACCTTCCACTCTCCGGCTAATTGGAAGCCTTTGAGGAGGAACACTGGGGAGCCCAGACGACACCTGGATTTTGTCGCTGGCGGGGAGACCCTCTGGGACGATGGACACCAGGAAAGCAGGATTCTCTTCTCCACAGACAAGATAAGATGGATTTTATTTGTTGTAGTGGGGATGGTAATGACAGGCCTCTCCTTCCTCAACCTCGCTACAGGATAGATGTTACTCTTCTCCTTGGCTCTGGAGCGCTGGGAAGACATGACCGGGTACGTGCTGCCGCTGGAATGGACAGCAGTGCGCAGGCGCTGAGCAAGTCCTTATAAAGCTTTTGTGGCGGGAAAAGTTCTGAGGAGATAGAATGTTGGGGCTGGCTTTGGCGGGAAAAACTGGTTCTGACCAGTCTGAGCCAGGGACTCTTAGTGTCTTAGTGGTAAACAAGTCCGCTCTTAAAGATGGAGTCCTAGGGTCAATAGTTCATATACTCCATCTTGGATTTTATTTAAAGCCAGTACTTTACTTAACATTACCTTATAAACGTATTATTAAACAACCAATTAAACACACCAAACAGATTTATTTATACCTAACACTGTGTTCTGTGTCCCTTATCTCATGACAGTTTTGCTCCAGCTGTAATCCACCTTGCTCCAAGATACATGAGGAAAGAGGCACTGTATGTATTTCTTACAAAATGAAAGGGTTAACCAAAAGGAAAAAAAAAAAATCATAAAGAAATATGCAGCCCCAGTACAAGGATATATGAGCCCCGGGCTATTCAGCTACTGGTGTATTTGCTTCCTTGCTGAAACCCCAACCCTCACCAAAGATTAGACTGATGGAATACTTTCTGGTCTTGTGCATTTCTGAGTGCTGTTGCTGTAAGACTTGATGAATAGCCTTCATTGTGGAGGTTCCTTCCTAGCGGCAGCTCCCACCCTCGCTTCAACATTCCCATCTGGATATAAATCTTGCCTTCCCCCTCCCCGCTACCTCCCCCCACCTTCCCTCGTTCTCTCTCTCTCTCGCTTTGGAAAGCTGGAAGGCCGCTAAATAAATCAGACCTGCCTCGCTGATCAGCGCGATAGTCACCCAATCCATAACCACTACATGAATTCCTTTGCCAAATGTTGGTAAATGAAAACCATACTGTCCTTTGGAACAGATCTGCATCTGTGGACATATAGAACTCGTATTGTGGGACCATTGGCCTATCTGTCTTGGGCTCTATCATTTTCCTCCCCCAGCTAGGTATGCCAAAAGCTTTCACTGAGCGTGAGTCTTACAATTCACTGTTGAGTTGGACCTTTTTTTTTTTTGGTAGTTATTCCCTGCTCTCTGCCAAAAAAAATCCATCAAAGAAAATGCTGTAGTTGAAAGCTCTATTAACTCTTCCAACGTGCCACCATCTTAAGAGGAGGCTCAAACAGCCCCCTGAATACAAATGCTCCTGAGCATTAACACACTCCACATGTTGGAGAGGCATTTGGAGTCCATGGAATTATGCCAGACCTGGATCCAGATCTGAATCTAGTTCCTGGGCCCCACTGCTTCAATGGGTGGAACTAACAACCCAGATCTGAACATCCTCGAGATATGATGGGAGGGGTGCCAAACTCTAGGTCTGAGCAGGGGCGGCTCTATGTGTTTTGCCGCCCCAAGGACGGCAGGCAGGCGGCTTTCGGCGGCGTGCCTGCGGGCGGTGTGCTGGTCACGCGGATTCGGCAGCATGCCTGTGGGAGGTCCGCCGGTGCCGAGCCATCGGCGTCCCCGCCGCTGAATTGCCGCCGAAGCCGCGGGACCGGCGGACCTCCCGCAGGCATGCCGCCGAAAGCCGCCTGCCTGCTGCCCTCACAGCAACCGGCAGGCCGCCCCCCGCAGCTTGCCGCCCCAGCCACGCGCTTGCTGCGCTGGTGCCTGGAGCCGCCCCTGGGTTTGAGTCCAAATTTTGAGTCTCAGTGTAGTGTCTGGTGTGGTACTCTAGGCAAAATGGCTCAAGGGAGTGCAGAACCTGGGAGGACGGGCTGACCAGGGGGAAGGAGTAGGCTGCAAAAGGAAATTTAGACTGAATCATTTTGTAAGGATGTGCTGAGCTGGGGAAAAGTCTCCCTAGATAAGTCTTGGCAGCACCGCCTCTTGGGATGTTTAAAAGTGGACTGAACGTGCATTGGAGAAAATAGGGAACAGTCTTTATTCCATGAGGTTTTTGCAAAGGGGACCCACCTCTGCATAGTTTGTTACCAGCTCTGTTCCAAGAAAAAGGACTTGTGCACATTTTGTAAATAAGCAAATAACACAAAGAAAATCCCTGACGCCATGTCACTGATTTCTGCTCCAAACAGAAAGCTGACATACAAGTCCCTGGGTAGCAGGGGAAAGTAAAAACAAAGGGAACAAGATTGCCTGTCAGGTTAACTTCCTTCTAGGCCTTGGCCCCTCTCTGTTGTTTGCCAGGTCAGGTATTTGGGGGACTCCACTCTTTTAGATCAGTGACCCACTGAGCAAAGGATTCATGGCATATATGGGCCGACAAAGTGGAATTTGCATCTGGATGCAGATCCAAGTCCAGTGTTGGGATGTGTTGGGATCTGATGTTCTGCTGGGGGTACACCTCTAAAGCAAAGATTCTGCTTTGTGATTGCAACTGAATTCCCATTCCTAGCGACGTGCAGAGTTGATCCGTCACCAAAATGTTGTCTGACCAAACAGCCTGGCAGGAAAAAAATGCAATTTATTCAAACCTCAAGAAGCCAGATGGGACTACTTGTGTGAATAACTACTTACCAAGGGGAGTAAAGGGCTTTGCAATCTGGCCCCACCCCTCCAATGCAAATATTTCAAAGCAATTTCTTGCTCAACTCTCCATGTCTTTTGTGTCTCCCCATTTCTTTTTGTAAATCAGCAATTTAAAAGGACCCAATTCAGCGTGCATGCAACAAGCAGAGCCGAGTGAATACTTCATAATAAATCATGGGCCTGATCTAAATCAGCATGACAGCCAGTGGAGGACATGGGATATTCGCAAACAGAGTGCACTCTTCTGGAATGCAGCAGCGTCTCCTGAATGTTCGTCAGCCACTCACACTTTGCAAGGCGATAGTAAGTAGGTGAAGAAACGCATGCACGCACACATACCCATTAGGCAGCATGCCCATTTGCCCATTTAGCACTCCTGGCAGAGTATTGTGATTAGAAGCAGAGTTCCAAACTACAGCATGCTCGATAGCAGAGACCTGTGTACACAAACACACCTTCGGTGCTAGGGGAACAATATTGACTTTGTATCACGTTGATATTTACAGAATCTGCTTGGTATTTCAGATGAGAGTGAGAAACAGGGTAATGATGTTTTAAGATTAGAATGCGAAGAATCTGAAAGTCAGTCATGATGGCTATAAGGAAATAATGTGCCCATGTGGTTTTTATCGGCATTACTAATTAGACAAGGAGTTGTTTTGCTTCTATTGTATAGGGCCGGATTGTGATCTCACTTACACTGCTGTAAATCTGGAATAACTCAGCAGATGTTAATTAAAATCAGTGGAAGTGCTCTAGATTTACACCGGGGTAAGTGAGATCAGAATCTGGCCCAGGTTGTATAATTTGTTTCGCAACCTTCCTCCATGTGGTGATTCCCTGAATCACATATGAAATATGCCCTCTCACCCTCAAACAAAGAAAACTAGCCTCAGGTGAACCAAACTTAGCACCCACTCCTTGTGGCTGACTATCTTTCGGCTCACCTGGGGGATCTCCTGACTGTCAGCTATGTTCCAAAGTCAGGGCCTGTAGCATGCAGAATGCACATGAACAACAAGTCTGGCCATCCGAATGGGGACTCTGATGGGAAGTTATGTCTGTTCCACTGAGAGGCCAAAGCACTGGCCTGGGGGTAAAGACACTTGGATTCTCAGGCAAGTTACTTCCCTACTTAGTGCCTCCGTTTTCCTTCCCACCATTTGTCTGTCCTGTCTAGTTGATTATAAGATTATTCAGAGCAGGAACTTTCACTGACAGTGTGTATGTACAGCACCTGACACAACGGGGCCCTGATCTCTGTCAGGTTCTCTCGGTGCTACTGTCATACAAAACCTTATACAAGTGCTGCATCTCTCTGCTCCAACCAGAGAATGAGGCAACTCTTGGTCTGATTCCCTCCCCCTTCGTGCAGCTTGAGGCCCTGCATATCAGAAGGCTGGGCCTGTATTTTCAGGTACCTTCAGTGGCATCATCGCAGGAAAGCTGGAGCCATTACAGATGGACTTGTAATGAGCTAGATCCACATGCATGCAGAGACACCAAAGTCACTAGCTAAACCAGTAAAAACAACGAGGAGTCCTTGTGGCACCTTAGAGACTAACAAATTTATTTGGGCATAAGCTTTTGTGGGCTAAAACCCACTTCGTCAGATGCATGGAGTGGAAAATACAGTAGCAGGTATATATACACAGTACATGAAAAGATGAGAGTTGCCTTACCAAGTGGGGGTTCAGTGCTAACAAGACAACTCAGTTAAAGTGGAAGTGGGATATTCTCAACAGCAGAATACCAAGGGCGGAAAAATCACTTTTGTAGTGGTAATGAGGGTGGCCCATTTCAAACAGTTGACAAGAAGGTGTGAGTAACAGTAGGGGGAAATTAGTATGGGGAAATTAGTTTTTGTAATGACCCATCCACTCCCAGTCTTTATTCAGGCCTAATTTGATGGTGTCCAGTTTGCAAATTAATTCCAGTTCTGCAGTTTCTAATTGGAGTCTGTTTTTGAAGTTTTTTTGTTGAAGAATTCCCACTTTTAAGTCTGTTATTGAGTGACCAGGGAGATTGAAGTGTTCTCCTACTGGTTTTTGAATGTTATGATTCCTGACGTCAGATTTGTGTCCATTTATTCTTTTGTGTAGAGACTGTCCGGGTTGGCCAATGTACATGGCAGAGGGGCATTGCTGGCACATGATGGCATATATCACATTGGTAGATGTGCAGTTGAATGAGCCCCTGATGGTGTGGCTAATGTTGTTAGGTCCTATGATGGTGTCCCTTGAATAGATATGCGGACAGAGTTAGCACCAGGGTTTGTTGCAGGGTTTGGTTCCTGGGTTAGTGTTTTTTGTTGTGTGGTGTGTAGTTGCTGGTGAGTATTTGCTTCAGGTTGCAGGGCTGTCTGTAAGTGAGGAGTGGCCTGTCTCCCAAGGTCTGTGAGAATGAGGGATGGTCCTTCAGGACAGGTTGTAGATCCTTGATGATGCGCTGGAGAGGTTTTAGTTGGAGGCTGAAGGTGACGGCTAGTGGCGTTCTGTTACTTTCTTTGTTGGGCCTGTCCTGTAGTAGGTGACTTCTCTCAACCCTCAAAAAACTCTACTCCACAAGCCAGAGCAACAGATTCATTAGTCAACACATGAGCACATTCCACCTGGCAAAGGGCAGCCAAACACACTCGTGTGCACACACACTTTCTCTGTCAGTGTAGAATGGCGTGTAACTAGAGGTGCTGGGAATAATATACTGAAACAAAACCAGGGAAAATGTAGGATGAATTTCCGGACAAACTAGCCAGGATAATAATCTCACAGGGGAAGGGGTGGAAGTCCCATTTAATACTAGACTGGACAAGACCTTAATAAATATACATTAGGGACAATTCTTGTATTGACAGGGCAATGCATCAAATGTTCTAGTAGCACTCACCCATATATAACTTCACCCCTACTCTCATCACAATCAGACCTTGAGATCTGGTTAAATTCTGCTCACCACATAACCTGAAGGGGTTAGGCCAAAGGCTGCTTTATACCACATTTAGGCTTCTCAAGCTTGTATTAGCCACCAAGGGGTCATTACCAGAATACAGCACACTCCAATCCTGAAGGTTAAGTAATTTACCCAGGGCCCAAGCTGCATGAAGGAGGAAGGGAATCAAGAGGAGGGTGTAGCAGGTGTATGTATTGAACTTATAGCCGCTGAGTCACAGGGGAATGTTTTAACCACAAGACCATTCTTTGTCTCTGAGCTGCCCTTTCTCTTCTTGTGTTCTTCAGTACGTAGGGAACAGGCACTCACACGCAACAAATATTCCTGTTTCCATGTGTCCCTTAGTATTAAAAACCAGCATGGGGGAGGGGAAAATGGAAGAGAGAGACCAATATGTTGCACTGCTATCATGTCTTTTATCTAAGGATCATTTGTAAATGGAGAAATGGGGGCACCAAGCCAGATATAATTACATTGATGTAAATCAGGAGTAACTTCATTGAATGCCATGGAGTTACTCAGTGTAAAACAGGGATAAATGGGATCAGAATCAGTCCATTGAAACAGCAGCAGAACTGGGGCTAGAACCAAGGAGTTTAGATGCCAGCTCCCTCTCTTTGACCGTTCCCTCCCTGTTGTTATAATTTGAACTGATAAACAAAAAAATTGTTAGAACAGTTCCATTGAAAAATACAGTTTCATCAAAATCAAGTTGTTCTATAAGAACATGGCAATGTTGACAATATTTTCCACTGGAAAATGGAGAAATGAATCATTTTGACTTTCTTGTTTTGTTTTGATAATGTTGAAACATTTAGTTTCAATAAGGTAAAAATGTTTTGTTTCAGCTTAATTATTTCAATTAATTTGATTCACTTGTTCATATAATATATCATCACATTCATTTGTATATATTGTATATTTCATGTAATATAAGAGTAGAAATGATAAAGTCAAAATAAAACATTCTTGCCTTTTGAAATGTCATGTTTTTAGCTTATTGAAACAACACAAAAATTGATATTATCAAAGCGAAACATTTCAGTGGTCCTGGATCAATTTTTTTGTAATTTGTATTTCACAGGAAATTTTGAAATTTCTTCTTTTTGTTCCAATTCAGAATGATTTTTTTCCCCAAATGTCAGAATTTCCTGAGGAATTGAAATCCAGTTTCTGAGCAGCCCGGGTTATAGTACAGAAGCAGAACATTTTCCAGGTGAAATGTTTGCTATGAGTGTCATTGCATCTCTAGTGGGGAGGTGGACAGTTATTAAGAGAGCTGAGGACTGACATGAAGCAATCTAGTGAGTCCAGGCAGATTTGATTCCTTGGATGTACCCTTTTGCTGAAGTTCATGGCAAAGTATCCATTTAAGGCTTGGCAGCTGAGACTGGGAGCACAGGCAAGCTCTGATGTTTGTTTCCCTATAAAAATAGCCAGGGGAACAAGCTCATGAGATCCTAAAACTACAGCACCAGCTCTTCCACCTAATCAACCTTCATTGGTTTAGATACCACATACTTGCCTAGAAATCTCATTTCCGAAGAGGAGCAGAAAGGTACCATGGAGGGGGCTCTTTGTTTTACTCTAATCCAGGGGTCGGCAACCTTTCAGAAGTGGTGTGCCGAGTCTTCATTTATTCACTCTGATTTAAGGTTTCACGTGCCAGTAATACATTTTAACGTTTTCAGAAGGTCTCTTTCTATAAGTCTATAATATATAACTAAACTATTGTTGTATGTAAAGTAAATAAGGTTTTTAAAATGTCTAAGAAGCTTCATTTAAAATTAAATTAAAATGCAGAGCCCCCTGGACCAGTGGCCAGGACCCAGGCAGTGTGAGTGCCACTGAAAATCAGCTCGCGTGCCGCCTTCGGCACCCGTGCCATAGGTTGCCTACCCCTGCTCTAATCAAATAGGAATGGGAGTTCTTTGGGTTTCAGATCCCTGTAGTTGGGCCCAAGCCTCTGCGCTGGGAGGACAGCAGCCCTGGAGTGCTTCTGAGCATAGATTCTGCGGGGCTCAGCTGTCACCATTTTCTCAGTCATTATCCTCCCTGTGTTTTGTGTGCAAGGCTTTGAGTGTGGTTCGGGTTCTCCAAACAACCTTAATTGTTTTCTCTGATAAGATTATATCAGAGGGACTGAAAATTGAGGAGGGCCAAGAAACATTTTCAATGCATGTGCTTATTTCCTACCTTGGGGATGCTCCTCCATCTGGTTGAAAAATTCCAATTATTTTCATGGGGATATTTTTTCAAAAAAATAATTTCTGCCACTCCCCCCTCTTCCCCCCCCACACAAAAAAAATTCCCATAAACTTTTTTCTTCAATTTTTGATGAAAATCCGAAGCTTTTTTTGTTGCTGTTTTTGAAAACTTGTTTTTGATAAATATTTTTTGGGTTTTAGTTAAATTATCAGTTTTTGAGAGAAAATAACATTTTACCCAAATTGATTTTTTTTTTTAACCTCAACATGTTTGGGTTTGTGATTTTTGGATTTTCACTGAAAAATTGGAAAACAGGCCAAAAATGCCCATGACCATTTTAATTTTTGTGGAAATGCAATTTTTCATTAAAAAAAATGTTTTTATATATACAGAAAAAGCCAGCTTCTGCAACCCAGAACCCAGGTCTACAGAGGCTAAGCCAGTTGATGTTCCCACAGGACCATTGGGAGGCCATATAGACCCCCAGTAAGGGAGCACTGTGGAGAGTATGTGCTGCAGGCAGTGCCACGCAAGGGAGCCAGTGACAGTTCCCTGCAGCCCTCTGATTGGCCAAGTGCCCTATTTAACCCCGGGGGCTGCCCCAGGAAGTTGTCTGGGTAACAATACAGCCTTTGGCCTGCTGTGACTCCAGACTTTGCCATTTGTTCTGGTCTCCAATTCCAGCCTGACTCTGACTCTGGCCTGGTGCTGTTGCCATATAAATAAAAAGGAAAGAAGTGGGACTGATAAACACTGAGGATGGGTGGAGATCAAAGATAATCTAGGTGTGCCCCAACACCTAAGCAAATGCTTTTCCTCAGTGTTTAGTAAGGGCAATGAGGATCTTAGGGGCAGTAGCAGGGTGGATACTAGAAATGAGGATATGGAAGTAGAAATTACCGCATCTGAGGTGGAAGTCAAACTCAAACAGCTTAATGGGACTAAACTGGAGGGGCCTGGATAATCTCTATCCAAGAATATTAAAGGAACTATCTCATGAAATTGCCAGCTCGATAGCAAGGATTTTTAATGAATATGTAAACTCAGGGGTTGTACCCTATGACTGGAGGATTGCTAATGTAGTACCTATTTTTAAGAAAGGGAAAAAAGTGATGTTGAAAACTACAGGCTTCTTAGTTTGACCTCAGTTGTATGCAAGGTCTTAGAACACATTTTGAAAGAGAAAATAGTGAAGGGTGTAGAAGTAAATTGGAATTGGGATAAAATACAATATGGTTTTACAAAAGGTAGATCGTGCCAGACCAACCTGATGTCTTCCTTTGAGAAAATAACTGATTTTTTAGACAAAGGAAATGCAGTAGATCTAAACTACCTGGATTTCAGTAAGGCATTTGATATAGTTCCACATGAGAAATTATTAGTTACGTTGGAGAAGATGGGGATTAATATGAGAATTGAAAGTTGGGTAAGGAACTGGTTAAAGGGGAGACTACAATGGGTCATACTGAAAGGTGAACTGTCAGGCTGGAGGGAGGTTACTAGTGGAGTTCCTCAGGGATCAGTCTTGGGACCAATCTTATTTACCATTTTTATTAATGACATTGGCACAAAAAGTGGGAGTGCGCTAATAAAATTTGCAGATGACACGAAGTTGGGAGGTATTGCCAATATGGAGGAGGACGGGAATATCATACATGAAGATCTGGATGACCATGAAAACTGGAGAAATAGAAAATGGGATGAAATTGAATAGTGCAAAGTGCTATAAACTGGAGACTTATCAGTTGGAAGTGACAGAGAAGGAGAAAGACTTGGGTGTATTGGTTGATCACAGGATGACTAAGAGCTGCCAATATGATGCAGCCATGAAAAAGGCTAATGCGATCCTAGGATGCATTGGATGAAGTATTTCTAGTAGAGATATGGAAGTGTCAGTACCATTATACAAGGCACTGATGAGACCTCATCTGGAATACCGTGTGCAGTTCTGGTCTCCTATGTTTACAAAAGATTATTTCAAACTGGAACAGGTGCAGAGAAGAGCTACTAGGATGATCTGAGGAATGGCAAACCCACCTTATGAGAGGAGACTCAAAGAGCTTGGCTTGTTTAGCTGAACCAAAAGAAGGCTGAGGGGAGATATGATTGCTCTCTATAAATACATAAGAGGTATAAATACCAGGGAAGGAGGGGAGTTATTTACGTTAAGTGCCAATGTGGACACAAGAACAAATGGATATAAACTGGCCATCAATACATTTAGGCTTGAAATTAAAGGAAGGTTTCTAACGATCAGAGGAGTGAAGTTCTGGAACAGCCTTCAAAGGGGAGCAGTGAGGGCAAAAAACCTAACTGGCTTGAAGCCTGAGCTTGATAAGTTTATGGAGCGGATGGTATGACGAGACTGCCTACAATGGCATGTAATCGATCTATGATGGCTAGCAGCAAATATTCCCAATGGCCAGTGATGGGACACTCGATGGGGAGGGGTATGAGTTACTACAGAGAATTATTTCCCAGCTGTCTGGCTTCTGGGTCTTGCCCAGATGCTCAGGGTCTAAGTGACTGCCGTATTTGGGGTCAGGAAGGAATTTTTCCAATGGTCAGACTGGCAGAGACCTTGGGGGTTTTTTGCCTTCCTCTGCAGCATGGGGCACTGGCCACTTGCAGGTTTAAACTAGTGTAAATAGTGGATTCTCTGTAACTTGAAGCCTTTAAATCATGATTTGAGAACTTCAGGAACTCAGCCAGAAGTCTATTACAGGGGGGAATGCTTGAAGTTCTGTGGCCTGCAATGTGCAGGAGGTCAGACTAGATGATCATGGTGGTCCCTTCTTCCCTTGAAGTCTATGAGTCTACCTCTGACCCATGGTCTCCGACTCTGGCATGACTCTGACCCTGATTCTTGCCTCCTGATTCAAGCCTGGTACTACCTCTGACCTCCAGTCTACAACCCTGGTCTGACTCTGACTCCTGCTTATTGAACCTAGTTCTTGCAATTCCCCTGACTCCTGCTCAGCGACTACCATCCTTGATGTGCAGACCCCAGCCCACCTGTGACTGCTAGGCCAGACCGCCTACGCCCACCCCGTCCCTTACAGCTCCATTCAAAGGCTCACTTAGCCAGGAATGAATATTGACTTAGGTGGGTCTAATCCCATGAACAAAGGATATTTGGGTACATTAGACAAACACCACCTAATGGACTGTTCAAAAGAGGCCCAGGACTGGAACACAAAGGCTAGTGAAGAGCAGGAATGAGCAGCCCTGAGAGAAGCTATGGCCCAAGTAATGAAATAACAGACTCTGCAGGGCAAACCTATGGTGTATTGATAGTGCTGGACACCATGTTGGCATGGGGAATGTAAGCCAGGATTGAAGTGGGTTGGCCGAGCAGGGATTTGGTATGGGGAAGAGTGAAAGTGGTGGGTAACCTTGCCAAGGGCCTTCTGCATCTGTCTGACACTAGCCAGTGTGAGCGCCAGCTGTCCACATCTACTTCCGCATGGAGAGCCACCTCTGATATGCTGCTGTAGAGTAAATCATATTGACTTGCACAGGAAGTGTATGTATCATAGAATCATAGAATATCAGGGTTGGAAGGGACCTCAGGAGGTCATCTAGTCCAACCCCCTGCTCAAAGCAGGACCAATCCCCAACTAAATCATCCCAGCCAGGGCTTTGTCAAGCCTGACCTTAAACTCCAAGGAAGGAGATTCCACCACTTCCCTAGGTAACCCCTTCCAGTGCTTCACCACCCTCCTAGTGTAATAGTGTTGCCTAATATCCAACCTAGATCTCCCCCACTGCAACTTGAGACCATTGCGCCTTGTTCTGTCATCTGCTACCACTGAGAACAGTCTAGATTCATCCTTTTTGGAATCCCCCTTCAGGTAGTTGAAAGCAGCTGTCAAATCCCCCCTCATTCTTCTCTTCTGCAGACTAAATAATCCCAGTTCCCTCAGCCTCTGCTGAGGTAATGTACAATACCTACTGCTATTCCCTTGACCTCTGTCTTTACCTAGTAAGCTTTTTGGAGCAGGAACTGTCCATAACTGGTTGGAAAGTGCCTAGTACACAAGTGGGGTTGCTCTAAATAAATAATAATCACATCACATTGATTTTCACAGGGACTAGAATTACCACTTGTTTTAAAACAGAGAAATAAGAAGAGAATTGACTGAGTCCCAAACTATCTTATAAAAGTGCTTCAATGTATATATGTTCTTGATAGTTAAAGAGGAATCGATCACAGAACTAGAAATGAATGATAGCTTAGGTACAAGTGATCATGGCTTGATCCCATTGGTTATGTGCAGGCAGAGTAAATTTGCTGCACATAACTCAATATATATGCTAACAAAACTCAGAGACTGGGAGAACTTGTTAAAAGAACAAATCACCTTAGGCTTCTAAAATGTTCCCATTCTCAAGGTCCCGTCTTTGGGATCATTGCAAAAGCTGCATTCTTGTACGTAATGGGATTGTGCCTTCTAGAAGTCAAGCCATATGCCAATATTACCAAAAAAAACCAACACAAAAAAAACAAAACCCAAAACAAAACAAAAACAGCCACATCTGGTAAACACAGAAGAGACTGCTAACAAAAGGCTTGGACAGTGATGGAAAAAGGGAAATATACTTCTCGCTCCCAGCACACCAGCCATCAGTGGAGTGTGAAAGAAATGTAAGGTTTACTGCACCAGGCATCTGGTGCCAAGGGACAATCATCTAGAGAATCCAGAGTTCAACTTTCACTCTGCTCTGCTTACTTCACTGAAAGTTCCCCCCTACCCCTCTCCAATCCTCAACTCATGTTCAGCATCCATGTCAGAAAAGTTGGTCAGAGAAGGGGAGTGGAATCCCATCTTGGAAAAGAAAGCAGATGTTTCTGGGATCTTGAAGAAGAATGTTAGCATGGGCCCTGATGCATGCTTCCAAAAAAACAAACACCAGGGCCGCTGTTTATTGGCTGTTTCCTTGCTCACACTGCAATGTGGCTCCCAAATGGGATGAGGCTGCGAGCCAAGAAGCAACAGAAATTACTCAAGGACTTTCTTTGTCTGTTTTTGCTCTCAGGGAAAAAAAATGCCTGAAGAATGGAACCTTGAGCTTGGCACATCTACTGTCCCTCTCTCCTTGTCAGAGCTGCAATGGGGATGAAATAACTACATGGTCAAAAAAAAGGAGGTCTGTTGTATTGGCATCTAATTGGGAGCATATGAAAAGAAATTGGTGCCCACAGATGGTAAGCAGATTCATTTTGGCCATTGTCTAAGAAGGGAAAGGGTTTTTTGGACCAGGAAGCGATGGACATCTTGCCAGAGGCATTAGTTTCTCTCTGGCTTTCAACATAATTTCCCCCTGCCCGGGTTTTGATATTCTGGACAAATAACAAAGACATTCCAATTTAGGGGAATTGCCAGCTAAATTTTGCCTGAGAGGTTTCCATTTCTGCCCCAAAGCTAAAATGCTGTTGGGCACTGAGTGGCTCAGGGAATTGGCAGGAAAAATGGGATTCAAATCTTTCCACCTCAGTAAGGGTTTGGTTTGACTCCATTCCAGATTAGTAGTCGCTAGGATTAGGTCCACACGGTAATGCGTGGCTAGGAAACTGGACCTGACCTTCCCCAATGTTCAGAGGTGTCTGGATTCTAGGGTTTTAGTTCAGGCCCATTTCTAATGATTGGTTATATCTCCCATGGTGCATTATGGGAGTCACGGGCTTGTGGTGCATTGTGGGAGCTGTAGTCCAGCTGGGGTGCCTGGCCTATGGAGGAGAAGGGAGGCATGAAGTACCAGAACTGCAGCTTCCAAGAGGCACCTTGGCAGCTCAGGAGGCACATGGTTTCATGGTGAACTGAACCATGCTGAAACAAAATGTTTTATTTCGATCAGAAATGTTGGAATATTTCAACATTTCCCAATGGAAAGTTTCTGTTTTCGGCTGACAGTTTTCTGTTTCCGGGTGTTTGGTTTTTTTCAATGAACAAGCGACCTCTTCTTCAGAAAGCAGCTGCTTTTCACGGTGCGTTTTGCTGAGAGAGTCTCTGCCCCAGTCTAAATAGACAAGGAGTGAGAGGGAAACAGAGACCAAGAGAGATGATGTTGTGACGGGTTGGATCACAGAAACCCCCTTGGGAGCTGCCAACTGATGTGCAAAGGCTACCTCTGTTCCTGTTCTCCCTGCCAGCTCAGTGGCTTCAGCACCCTGTCTTGGTGAAGCCAGACACACCCGTCTGCTCCAGCACAGACTCAGGGTCTGAATTACCTGTCCCAAAGCTGCAGGTTTACCTGAAAACAGCTCACAGAAGTGTGCTTGTCTTTAGCACTCAGATGCCCAATTCCCAATGGGGTCTAAACCCAAATAAATCCGTTTTACTCATAAATTGTTCGCCCTCTATAACACTGATAGAGAGATATGCACAGCTGTTTGCTCCCCCAGGTATTAATACATACTCTGAGTTAATTAATAAGTAGAAAGTGATTTTATTAAATACAGAAAGTAGGATTTAAGTGATTCCAAGTAGTAACAGACAGAACAAAGTAAGTTACCCAGCAAAATAAAATAAAATGCGCAAATCTATGTCTAATCAAACTGAATACAGATAATCTCACCCTCAGAGATGCTTCAGTAAGTTTTTTCTCAGACTGGACACCTTCCAGGCCTGGGCACAATTCTTTCCCCTGGTACAGCTCTTGTTCCAGCTCAGGTGATAGCTAGGGGATTCTTCATGATGGCTCCTCTCCCCCTCTGTTCTCTTCCACCCCTTTATATATCTTTTGCATAAGGCGGGAATCCTTTGTCCCTCTGGGTTCCCCCACCCCTCACTGGAAAAGCACCAGGTTAAAGATGGATTCCAGTTCAGGTGACATGATCACATGTCACTGCAAGGCTTCATTACTCACTTGCCAGCACACACATATACAGGAAGACTCACAGGTAAATACAGCCATCTGCAGACAATGGCTCTGGTTAATGGGAGTCATCAAGATTCCAAACCACCATTAATGGCCCACACTTTGCATAATTACAATAGGCCCTCAGAGTTATATTTTATATTTCTAGTTTTAGATACAAGAGTGGTACATTTATACAAATAGGATGATCACTCAGTAGATTATAAGCTTTGTAATGATACCTTACAAGAGACCTTTTGCATGAAGCATATTCCAGTTACATTATAATAACTTATTATCATGTTTTTATAAAACCATATAGACTGCCCAACGTCACAGATGTGACTTACTGAAGGTCACGCGCTAGGTCAGTGGTAGAGCTAGGATTAGAAAGCAGATTGCTTGAGTCCTCATCCAGTGCTCTTGACGGCGCTGCCTCCCTGCACCTTTTATTAGGTTGTTACATTCTGTCCACGTCTCCATCCCAACTACCTTCCACAGAGTACTGCTACCCTACACAAGATACACCAAAGGCTGCCTCGACTCATTTCTAACTGAAAACTGGCCACAGAAAAGTCCAATCCATGCCCACGGACAATACATACCCAGCCACTTGTTGGTCCAAACAAGGAACAGATGAAACAGATATATATCTGTATCCTACCTGTCAGGGATGGTCTAGAATAGATAATATTTAGTCCTGCCTTGAGTGCAGGGGACTGGACTAGATTTCTCGAGGTCCCTTCCAGTCCTACACTTCTATGATTCTATATTGTACTATGTTTTAAAGGCCATTTGATTACAGTCTCTGGGAGGACTTGAGGGTTCTCCACAGAGAACATCCGGCCAGGCAGTGAGAGAGCTTCACTCCGTCATGAGGACTGTGACAGATGGTAGAGTGTGTTGGGACAGGACATGATCTGGAGGTTAAAGTGTAGGACAGAGCTTCAGAAGATTTGAACTCTCTTCCTAGCTCTGCCACAGAATCCCTGTGTGACCCCTGAGCAAGTCACTTCATCATTGGGGGGGAGGGATAGCTCAGTGGTTTGAGCATTGGCCCGCTAAACCCAGGGTTGTGAGTTCAATCCTTGAGGGAGCCATTTAGGGATCTGGGGCAAAAAATTGGTCCTGCTAGTGAAGGCAGGGGGCTGGACTCAATGACCTTTCAAAGTCCCTTCCAGTTCTATGAGATAGGTATATCTCCATATATTATATTATTATTATCAACCAAACTGAGGAATTCAGGATCTATGGCCATCTGTAATATGGGGATGATTATTATGTGTGTTTCGTGGGGGGGTTGTGAGCTTGTATCCCTATCAGAATTCTATGTATGTAAGGATGTTTGCATCATAAGCAGCCTGTGTTAATAACAAGATGCATAAGCCACAGCTGCATTCAGTTTGCTCTCTTTCTTAGTATTGCTGCCACCTCAAGATCCCCTTGTATCTTTCAATCAGTCCTTGGCTTAGAACCCCTGCAGGGAAAGTAGAAACGCTAAAGAAAGTGTTGTAATGACTCAGTAAGGATGCTTCTTTCCCAGGGCCACTGCTGCTGACCCACTGTGGTGCATTGGCAGGTGCAGTGCCCTCTTTCAGACAATACATAACATCTAGGTGCTGTGTCTCTTCTTGCAAGGATAGCAGTGTTAACTCCTGTATCCTCACCAGATTTTCATTTTGGCAACACGCTAAAATCCCTCTACCATTTAAATTGTATACAGTGGGAGGGAGGAGGGGGAAGGGGGAAGAGGTTCCACTTCCTGTCCTAAATCAATGCTTACTGGTGATTTGCGATGCTTTGTGACACCCTAGTGCTGATGGGAACTGAGCTGTACCTACATGCACGGTTGAGTTTGTGTAGTGCTTTGGGAAATTCCAGGAAGAAAGGTGCCATATTAATTCAAGATATGATTATTATTTGTTAGGCATAGGTTAAATCCATAAAGACTTGTTTGAATCTAAGATTTCTCTTTCCTCTGTTTTGGGTTAGGGCAACAGAATGAATGTTTTTCACAAACCTCTGAAAACATGCTCGATTATTAGTTTTTCAAATGAATATGTAGGGAATTTAGCCTCTTTTTTATTTTGCTTTGCCCATTACTGTCCTTACCAGACATTCATGTGAATTGTGCTGAGAAAGCTCCATAGGATTAATCAGCATGTTTTGGGGTTTTTGTGTCAAAGGAAATTCAGAAAAGGAAAAGTGAGTTTGGATAATCAGAAAAACGTCCTGACATCAAGATCTATTAGGCTGAGGAATGCCTCCTCCACGAAATGGTACAAACTCCAGCATTTGGGGCATTTAAAACTAGCCGACGCTTTTAACAGTGCACCCAAATGGATCATGTGTGGGGATTGAACTCATGACCGCAAAACATGAATGTCTATTGCTTGAGCTAAAGAGTCGGCTCTGCTGGCATAGAGGCCGTAGTGGACTAAAAAACTTCTTATATGGGCCAGCCAGTAGAGGGCAACAGATACCCACATGATGTTACGCTGATAACGGTCTAATGCAGTGGTCCCCAACCTTTTTGTGGCCAGTAGCACATTCATGTTTTCAGAAGAGTGTGGCGGGCGCCAACAATTTTTCAAGGCTTATTTTGTATTTGTACATTAAAAAGTACGAAAAACATCATATTTAATATGACATAATATATGAATCCAGAGAGAAGCCGCGAGGACAGAGAACACCGGCGCCTGCAGCTCCGGGGTACTCTGTCCTCAGCAGGCTCGGGGCCCCGGCTTCTCTTCCCTGCTGGGCACTAGGCGGGCCCCACGCCTGCCGGGGACCAAGAACACCGGCACCTGCAGCCCCGGAGTTCTCTGTCCCCAGCAGGTGCGGGGCCCCGGCTTCTCTCCAGCTTAAGCCGCGGCCCCGCGCCTGCAGCCCCGGAGTTCTCTGTCCCCGGCAGGCGCGGGGCCGCAGCTTCTCTCCACTGCTGGGCACTAGGTGAGCCCCGTGCCTGCCGGGAACAGAGAACACCGCGCCCGCAGCCTGAGTTCTCTGTCCCTGTCAGGCGTGGGGCCGCGGCTTCTCTCCCCTGCTGGGCACTAGGTGGGCCCCGCGCCTGCCGGGACACCGTGCCCGAAGCCTGAGTTCTCGGTCCCTGTCAGGCGTGGGGCCGCGGCTTCTCTCCCCTGCTGGGCACTAGGTGGGCCCCGCGCCTGCCGGGACACCGCGCCCAAAGCCTGAGTTCTCGGTCCCTGTCAGGCCCGGGGCCGCGGCTTCTCTCCCCTGCTGGGCACTAGGCGGGCGCACATAAATGCCCTGGCGGGGGCCATGGCACCCGCAGGCACCGCGTTGAGGACCACCGGTCTAATGGGTGAACTAGAAGGTAACATCTTGCTATGCCATGTGGATTATGGAAACAGGTCATGTTTGCTTAATTCATTAAGGGGACATAACTGTGTATGGGGAGCCATGTAAAGCTATAGCTTCGCAGCCGCTGCCTTGTGGAGCTGAGTGTCGGGACTTTCTCTCCCTTTCACTAGGTTAAAGTTGTTCCCATGTAGCTCTGCTAACGTCCACAGAAGGCATGTCAACGATACCTTCTGGTGAACAGAAGCCTGAGGGACTGGAAGCACAACTCCCATGAGGCACCACGGAACCATTTCCAATGTTTCTATTTTTGATTATTTTTTTTCCGGCCCAAAATGTGAACATTCTCTGGCAAAAACCAAACCCGTTTTCTGAGCAGCTCTAGTAATTTGCATGATGATAGTACACACGGGCCCCAGCTGAGATCAGCACTGTGCATGCACCCAGTGAGAGACAGTTATTCCCATTTTACAGTTGCACATGGAGATTAAGTGGTTGGCCTGAGGTCACATGGGGAGTCTGTGGCAGGGCTAGGAACTGAACCTAGATCTTGTGGCTCCCAATCCACTGCCCCAACCATAAGAACTTTCTCTATCCTTGTGCCTTCATGCATACCTCTGTCTGTGGAGGCCCAGTTGTGGGATGTAATGTCTGACAAGGACCCCAAAGGAGGGACACACCAAAACTATTCAAGGAGGAGACTTAAAAGTCCGTGTGTGATTCCTTCCTTTAGTGTATATAGCTGTCTCCGTAACCTCCATGTCAGGATCCGCCATTGCTGATGCCAATGGAAGAAAGGGGAAACCCGAGCTGTGTGGACCTCTGGGACTGAAATGAGCCAAGCCTGTATGCGTGACGTGCAGTCACGAGGGACATGGGCGAATTGTCGGCATGATTTTACCCATGCCGTTCATTGTAGGAGCGGTTCATGTTGTGTACATGCCTAAATACTCAACAAATCAGGCACTTGGGGGTCACTGATGTCAGTTGCAAACATGGAACCGGGCTGGCCTGTTCATTCCTTTAGAATGGCTCGGTAGTTAGGGGCACTAAACTAGGACTAAGGAGAATCCGCTCCAATTTCCTGCCCTGCCACAAACTTCCGGTGTGACCTTGGGCAAGTCATTTCGGCTCTCCAGGTATGTCTACCCTCCAGCTGGGAAGACTCACGCTAGCTCTGTTCGAGCTAGTGTGCTAAAAATAGCAGTGCGGACGTTGTGGCACGGGCAGCGGCTTGGGCTACCTGCCCAAACCCAAGCCCAGCTGAGCCCCCTGGGTGGCTAGCCCAAACTGCCACCTGTCCTTCGAGATCCACGGTGCTATTTTTTGCATGCTAGCACAAGCCTGTCTGCCTGGGTGGGGTGGCACAATCTCAGTTGCCGTGTAGATGTATCCTTTGTGCCTCAGTTCCCCCACTGTACAATGGGGATACCAATGGGGAGGTTGAGAGGATAAATACATTAAAGATTGTGAAATGCTTTGAGATCTATGGATGAAAAAGCCCTAGATAAGAGACAGGTATTATTATTCCACAGCCAGGGAGAATGATCATTGATTTGATGTTCAGTTCATTTTACAATATGCCTTCAAACTCTCTAACTGCCGCGCTTTATTAATTTTGGGGTAGGAAGAAGTTGAGAGATGGAGAGAGAGAGATGGAGCATTCTCCTCCATCGTCCCAGCCAAGAAAAATATACTTAACGAAGTTCTATACCATGACTACCAAAGGCCTGTTTCAGAACAGGAAAGTATAACCGTATAGTACGGCCAGATACACCATCAATCTTCCCCTGGCATTTGTAAGCTGTCAGTGCATATCCCGCGGGGCTGTCTTCTATAATGTGTCTTGCCCATGTGTGTCATCTTTTTGGGAAGGGTTTCAGCCTTAGCGTGGTATCCAAAACATTTTCTTTTCAAGAAGATTAATGGAGTTCTATTTATAATTGATAAGCAGGAAGGTGGAGTGGGTGGAGTGTGTGCCCAGAGCTAACTGAAAGTAAAGGTGCCAGTAGGGAGGAGAGAGGCAGTTGACTATTTCTCTTAGTGTGTCTAAAATTCCTCATCCAAATATCAGTTGCTCTTGGGGCATCACTCTTGGAACACATGCTACTGAAGGACTTACTGGATGGTGCATGCACTTTTTTCCCCATAACCATCCGTTTAATGATTTGCTTAAGTACAGGTGTGTCCCTGTATTTTTGGTAGAGGGTTTAGGCAAACCAGCTGGAATAAAATAAGAGCCAGCCTAAAACTTCAGCAAGACATGGAATGAATAATGGCACTTTTTTATTTCTATGGAAACTTCCACCCATGGATTTTAAAGCATTGTGCAAAGTATTGTTTGTATTATGATAACACCTTGAAGGCACCCAGCAACTATCAGGTCCCCGTTATGCTAGGTACTGTACACACACATACTATGAGCCAGTCCCTACCTTGATCTGCTTACAATCAAAGTAGATAAAGTGTGGGAGGGGAATGAGAGGAGAAGTGACTTGACCTAGGTCCCACAGGAGATCAGTAGCAAAGCTGGAACTGGAACCTATGTCTTCTAGGTCCCAGTACAATGCCTTTTCACTTAAAACATATTAATTAATCAAATCTTAGGCACCCATGTGAAGTTGGTCAGTATTTTCCATGGCATTATGTTTATATTTTGAATGAATTAATATTTTAATTTTCTTCTACTGTGTTTGGTCTTCACTTTCCATGCAAACCAACCTGATAGCTTTCTTTGACAAGGTAACAAGCCTTGTGGATAGGGGGGAAGCGGTAGACGTGGTATATCTTGACTTTTAGTAAGGCTTTTGATACTGTCTCACGTGACCTTCTCATAAACAAACTAGGGAAATACAACCTAGATGGAGTTACTATAAGGTGGGTGCATAACTAGTTGGAAAACCGTTCCCAGAGAGTAGTTATCAGTGGTTCACAGTCAAACTGGAAGGGCATATCAAGTGGGGTCCCACAGGGATCAGGGTCCGGTTCTGTTCAATATCTTCATCAGTGATTTAGATAATGGCACAGAGAGTCCACTTATATAGTTTGTGGACAATACCAAGCCGGGAGGGGTTGCAAGTGCTTTGGAGGATAGGATTAAAATTCAAAACGATCTGGATAAACTGGAGAAATGGTCTGAAGTAAATAGGATGAAATTCAATAAGGACAAATGCAAAGTACTCCACTTAGGAAGGAACAATCAGTTGCGCACACACAAATGGGAAACGACTGCCTAGGAAGGAGTACTGAAGAAAGGGAGCTGGGGGTCATAGCTAAATATGAGTCAACAGTATAACACTGTTGCAAAAAAAAGCAAACATCGTTCTGGGATGTATTAGCAGGCGTGTTGTCAGCAAGACACTAAAAGTAATTCTTTTGCTCTACTCTGCGCTGATTAGGCCTCAACTGGAGTATTGTGTCCAGTTCTGGGCGCCACATTTCAGGAAAGATGGGGACAAGTTGGAGAAAGTCCAGTAAAGAACAACAAAAATGATTAAAGGTCTAGAAAACATGACCTGTGAGGGAATTTTACTGGGGCAACACTCCTGCAGTTTGGAGAAATGTTAGATTCCCACTCAAATTTGGTGTCTTCTCATATCATTCCCGTTTTAGAGATGGGTAAACTTGAGTTATAAAGAAATTATACCAACATTTTCTAAAGTATCCTCTGATTTTGGATGCCAAATTTGAGTCACCTTGTGCCTAATTTTCAGAGGCATTAAACACCTAATGACTTCAGTTGCAGTTGGGGGTTCTTAGCATGTGTGAAAATCAGGTCATAGTTGTCTCAGGTTGGGCATCCAAATCAGAGATCGTTTTTGAAAACTTTGGCCTAAATGACTTTGCACAAGGTCAGGTGGCGAGACATCAGTGGAGTCATGTTTTTTTTTTAATTACTGCCTTATATTGATTGACTCAGGGACCTCATCTATTTTGATTAACAAATAAAAGATTAAGTGGCCACTTGATCATAGTGCATAAGTACCCACCTGGGGAACAAATATTTAATAATGGGCTCTTCAGCCTAGCAGAGAAAGGTATAACCCGATCCCGCGGCTGAAAGTTGAAGCTAGACAAATTCAGATGGGAAATAAGGAGTGATTTTAACAGGGAGGGTAATTAACCATTGGAACAATTCTCCAAGGGTCGTGTTGGATTCTCCATCACCGGCAATTTTTAAATCAAGATCAGCTGTTTCCCCCCCCCCTCCCCCAAAGATCTACTCTAGGACTTATTTCGGGGACGTTCTCTGGCCTGCATTATACAGGGGGCCAGACTAGATGATCCCAGTGGTCCCTCCTGGCCTTGGACTCTATGAATCAATGAACCACTCGACCTTCTTCGACCTCTACACCTGCCTTGTACTGTGGAAGCTGGGGGTGGCCACCACCAGAAGGACCTGCCAATATACTGCTCTGCAAGGCATTTTTGCAATATTCACGCATGTTTCCTCCTTCAGAATGTTGTGCTTGTTTTCAGTGCTGGTGGCCACTCATAGGACTGAAGGTCTACTCCATTCCATACCCATGCAGGACATGACCAAAGCCAGAGAAAGCCCCTTTCCACAAGAAGAGCCTCTTCCACCATTTATCCCTCTCTACCTCATGCACCATTTCCTACTATAACCAAAATGTGTCTGAGCCGCTCCTGCCCAAAAAGGATGGAAGAAGGACTTTGCGCTTGGGGGAATGCATATGTTGGTTTTCTCCTGTTGCTGTAAATGGTCCGATTGAGCTGTGGTTATAGGCCCAACACACTTGACAGCAAAGCACAAGGGGAGGCCTGAAATCTCCTTCCCAAACAGGCCAATTTATCTTTCACAATTCCTCCGCCTTCTCCCCCTGCTATGCCTAAATTTGGCCTTCCAATAACATTTTTATAATGTACCGTTAAACAGAGAGCACAACCAAAGCCCATTCAACTCTGGACTGGATGCTTGTAAAGGGTGGATGAATGCTGTGTTTTTCTTCTCTCTCCGCCCCATGTACTTCTCAACACCTCTGATTTTTTTTACTTTATTTTTAAAGGAGGCGATGAGGCAGGATTTTGGTTTTGGTTTTATAGGCCACTGGCTTTTCATCAGGTACATTGCAGCAATGGCAAGAGCACCAAGGGAACTCGGCGGTTAGGGGGTTGACAAGCCGTTCAAAGGATGCTATGGCCTCATTTCAACCCAGCAGTAGAATGCTGCACACCTGAAAGACTTTGTTTCAGTTGCTCCTTTTTGTGTCGATGGAAAGGAGGGGAGCTGAGGTTTGCGAGGCACTCAGATGGACAGGACGGATACGTCTGTGGATATGGGACTGGGGTGTGACATGGGGGAGGTAGGTTCAGTTTCTTGCCTAGCAATAGGCTTCCTGTGTCATCTTGGCCAAGCTATCTACTGCCTCAGTTCCCGATCTACAAAGATAATAGAATACCTAGCTGTTATATCAATAGATCATAGAATCATAGAATATCAGGGTTGGAAGGGACCTCAGGAGGTCATCTAGTCCAACCCCCTGCTCAAAGCAGGACCAATCCCCAACTAAATCATCCCAGCCAGGGCTTAGTCAAGCCGGGCCTTAAAAACCTCTAAGGATGGAGATTCCACCACCACCCTAGGTAACCCATTCCAGAGTGCTTCACCACCCTCCTAGTGAAATAGTGTTTCCTAATATCCAACCTAGACCTCCCCCACTGCAACTTGAGACCATTGCTTCTTGTTCTGTCATCTGCCACCACTGAGAACAGCTGAGCTTCATCCTCTTTGGAACCTCCCTTCAGGTAGTTGAAGGCTGCTATCAAATCCCCCCTTCACTCTTCTCTTCCGCAAACTAAATAACCCCTCGTAAGTCACCCCCTAATCATTTGTGTTGCCCTCCGCTGGACTCTCTCCAATTTGTCTACATCCCTTCTGTAGTGGGGGCCCAAAACTGGATGCAAACAGAGCACTGCCAGGGCTTGTAGCTGCTCCAGCCCAGTGGGACTGACCCAACCCTGGCCGCCGCTCTGGCGGGTCACGGACTGCTGTTCTGGCAGCGGGCCGCTGGTCAGCTGTTCGGTGGCCCCAGGGGTTACTGCTGGTTATCTGTTCTGCTGTTCCACTGCTCCAGCAACTCCGGGGTTGACCACTGGTCCACTGTTTCTTGTCCCCAGGGCTGGCCACCAGCCAGCTGTTCCGATGGCTGCTGCTCTGGCAGCCCGGGGACTAACAGCTGCTCCAGCTCTGCCGCCAGAAGAAGTCACGGAGGTCCTGGAACGTCACAGAATCTGAGATCTCTGCAACCTCTGTGACAGAATTGTACCCTTAATTATCATAAAAAGAAGCATGTCTATTGTGTTAAACTTTGTAGAAACCTAAATATTGGGCCCAATGTGTCAGTTGAAATGGTACTCGAGAAGGCATCTGCTTTTTGCACACTGTCAAATTCTTTCATTAAAACAGCACAAAGAAATAACTGCAGCGACGAATGGAAAAGTACATGAAACTTCGAGAACCCAAGTGCAAAACGTAGCAAAATGGGGGCCAGCTCTCAGCCAAAATGGGGGCCTGGGTGCTCGCCAAATCTAATTATGGATATTAGTTGGCTAAGTCATGTGTAAAGCACTTTGAGCTCCTTGTGGATGAAAGGTGCTATATGACCGCAGGTTGTTATTAGCAGTACTTGTGAAATTTGAGGATGTTATTGAATTTTGCGGCCAAATTTCCCAAGGCAAAAAAGAAATCCCCCCCATCAGTTTAGCTCCACTGTAATTGCACAAGGCGCTGGTTATTGGCTGATTCCCTGCTCACCGTTAAACCAAAGTGTGCTGGTCATGTTCCTTTTCCATTGCAAAATGTTCTCTCATGCCTCAGAGATGGGTTTCACTAGGTAGCTTTGTATGCTGCTGGAGCTCATGCACCAGGTTTTAATCAAATTTTCTCTGCCACTGTTGCCACTTCTGTACATGCTTTTTCAGGGGCAAATTCTGGCTGCTTCTTGAGGCTCAGGTTTTGCTGCACAGGAGCGGAAGAATTTGAGGTGAACATTCCTCCCAAGGCAGAGGGCTCACACAAGGCCTATGCCCCATCTAAGACCTAATTAAGCCCTCAGAATGAGCCTTATGTAGCGCATATTCCCTGAGCCCCCCTTCAGAGTGTGCACCACCTGGGCAGTGCACTTGCTATGTTGTGTGGAGGCTGCTGCTGTTTTGGGGATAAGGGAACAAGGAGCGTGTGAGGGGCAGGTCATGGGAGGTGTCTGGCTGGGACCGGTGGATCATCCCTCAGCAGTGTTCTCC
Organism: Platysternon megacephalum; assembly: GCA_003942145.1. Classification (NCBI taxonomy): domain Eukaryota; kingdom Metazoa; phylum Chordata; order Testudines; family Platysternidae; genus Platysternon; species Platysternon megacephalum. The sequence continues at coordinate 1,896,980 of QXTE01000156.1, forward strand.
CCCAAACCTTGTGGAACAAGACTGCATGAAGTGCAGAGTCTGCAACAGCACGGCTGCAGAAGTGGTTCCATTGTTGGTCCATAGCCAGGCAGCACCTCCTAATTCCAAGGAGATCCTGATAATCCAGCTCATTTCTTAGGCTGGATGCTGGAGAACAAGATCTACCTCGAAAGCTTACAGTGAGGGCTGAGTATCTATGAACATGAGAAATCATGGCGGCTGAAAGAGGTCCCATGGGACTGGAGAAGGGCGAACATAGTACCTATCTTTAAAACAGGGAACAAAGAGGACCCGGGGAATTAGAGACCAGTCAGCCGAACGTCAATATCTGGAAAGATACTGGAACAAATTACTAAACAATCAGTTTGTAAGCACCTAGGAGATAATAGGTTATAAGGAATAGCCAGCATAGATTTGTCAAAAACAAATCATGCCAAACTAACCTAATTTTCTTCTTTGACAGTGGATAGGGGAGATAGTACTACTGGCCTAGAGGATAGGGGAGAGGCAGTAGACATGATACATCTTGATATTAGTAAGGCTTTGACACAGCCCCACAGGACATTCTCATAAGCAAACCAGTTAAAAGACTGTATTCAAAGAGTAGTTATCAATGGTTCGGTGCCAAACTCGTAGAGTATATCTAATGGGGTAAGTCATAGGCATGGGCGGCAGGTGGAGCCCCCCTTCAGGGAGGCTAGCCCCCAACTCTGCCCTCCCCCCAAGCCAGAGGAGCCCCAGGCCAGCTGGAGTCCTAAGCCCCCACTCCCACCCCGGCAGCCAGAGGAGCCCTGGGCCAGCTGGAGTCCTGAGCCCCCACCCCCACCCTGGCAGCCAGAGGACCCTCAGGCCAGCTGGAGACCCCCCAGACGCGCCGTGCCTCCATGGACCCTAAGCCACCACACAGGAAAATCTCTTGTCTCTTCTCTTCTGGAAGAAGAACCTGAGCTTTTGATATGCACCATTGCAGGTTGCAGGGTGGCTGAGGAGGCAGTATGTGTTACTCAGCTTCCTGGGTTCACGAGTAATCTCCCTGCAGTCCAGGAAGATTATCATGAACCCAGGAAGCTGAATAGCAGATACTGCCTCCTTGGCTGCCCCGGAACCTGCATGGGGCATAATAATAAGCAAAAACTTCCCCCGCCAAACCCGCAAACCGGCGTCCGGTGGCAATAGCTGCACCAGGGGAGGCTGAGCCTCCTTTGGCCTATTATACCCGCCATCCATGATCCTAGGTCTGGTACTCGTGAATACTTTCACTGACGACTTGGAGAAGGGAGCGGAGAGTATGCTTTTAAAATTTGCAGATGACACCAGCTGGGAGGGGTTGCAAGCACTCTGGAGGGCAAGATTATAATTCAAAATGACCTAGATAAATCGGAGAATGGGTCTGGAATCAACAAGCTGAAATTCAATAAAGTCAAGTGCAAAGTACTACAGTTAGGAAGGAAAAAAATCAAATGCACAACACAAAATGGGGAATGACTGGGATAGGGAATAGTATGGCTGAAAAGGATCTGGGGGTGAAAGTGGATTACAAATCAGATATGAATCAACAGTGTGATGCAGTTGTGAAGAAGGCTGATATCATGCTGGGATGTATTACCAGGATAGTTGTATGTAAGACACTGGAGGTAACTGTCCAACTCTATTCAGCCCCAGCGAGGCCAATTCTGGGCACCGCTCCTTAGGAAAGATGTGGACAAATTGGAGAGAGTCCAGAGGACGGGAACTAAAATGATAAAAAATTTAGAAAATCTGACCTTTGAGGAAAGCTTAAAAAACTGGGCACATTTAGTGGTGAGAAAAGAAGACTGAGGGGAGACCTGATAATAGTCTTCCAATATGTTAAGGGCTGTTATAAAGAGGACTGTGATCAATCATTCTTCATGTCCACTGAATGTAGGACAAGAAGTTTAATCTGCAGGAAAGGAGATTTAGATTGGATATTCGGAAAAACTTTCTAGCTATAAGGATAGTTAAGCTGTGGTATAGGTTTCCAAAGGAGGTTGTGGAATCCCCATCACTGGAGGTTTTTAGAAGAGGTTGGACACACCTGTCAGGGATGGTCTAGGTTTACTTAGTCCTGCCTCAGCTCAGGGAGTTGCACTTGATGACATCTTGAGGTCCCTTCTAACCCTACATTTCTATGATTCTACAAGAGGAACAATAATCTCCCATGACAACTGCCCTGGTTTGAATAGCAGCACAAGGGCCTGGGGACTATTTTCACAAATTATTCAAGTCCCTTTGCTCTTCTGCTCTTTGTCAGGTCATATTATTTGTCGTTTGTGAGAGTTCCCACAACTGCAGGTTTATTTGTGATAATGTCTACAAGTCACAAAGCTTTATACAGCATTGTTGACTCCAAGTGTTCAAAATCATGACTCAAGCCATGCAAAAATCATGAGTGACTTAAAATCATGAGATTAAATAATAATAATAATAATAAATAAATCATTTGAGGTTCTTTTAATTTGCCTTCTGGTTTTAGAACCGTTACAAGGTCATATTTCTCAGCTTCCTCCATACCCTGGGGGTTAGAAACTTCCTTTCTTTTTAAATGCAAGCTGACATTCTCTTATAATCACAGGATTCCAGGAGCTCAGGCTTTAAGAAAACCACCAAATATTGCGAGTCTCATGATAAATTTGCAAGAGTTGGCAACACTAGCACGTGTTTTAGCACAAACAATGAAGATGTTGTGTCTGCTAATTTATACCACAACATGCTACTTATCAAATGTCATTTATTATTCTCCCGTTTAACAAAAAAATGCCAGTTGTCCAGTCAGGGAGCAGAATAAATAGCATGTGACTTAGGTAACCCATAATGCATTACAAAAAATGGTTAGTCGACGTGAACAGGTTGCAAACAACACATCGGCTGGAATTTAATTGCATGAACTACATTGCTCCTCTTAGTAAGGCACAGTGAACCTGTATTTATTATTTGTATGCGGTAGCACCGGGGAGACCTTATCCTGGACCAGGATCCCATTGTGCTAGGCTCTGTACAAACACAGATCAAATAGGCAGTCCCTGCCCTGAAGAGCTTATAATGTAAGTATGTGACAATTACATTATTTGTATTTAAAGATGGTAGAACACAGTAACCAGAGCTTGCTGCCTGCAGTGCCTGGATCCTGTCCAGAGTTACCCTTTCCAAGATGACCTTTGCTTGCTAAAACCACACCCCACATTCTTACACAACAGCCGTTCCACACATGAACTGCCTAGTAAATACTGATAAACAATGACTGTATTCAAGAGATCAGGACTGGTGTTCAAATGATTCACCCACAGAGGCAAGGGCTTGTTTAATCAAACCATGTTTTTGAAATGTATGATTTACCTAGCTGTATAAACAACTCACCACAAATACCGATGGGTCAGAAATATCCCAGTATCAAACAGCTGGTGAACAACTTTGGGGATTGGTCCTGCTTTGAGCAGGGGGTTGGACTAGATGACCTCCTGAGGTCCCTTCCATCCCTGATATTCTATGATTCTATGATTCTATGAATTCACAGGTTAGCATAAAGTTTTTGTTGAACATTTCTGAATAATGAAATGCATCCGAAGAAGTGGGTATTCACCCACGAAAGCTCATGCTGCAAAACGTCTGTTAGTCTATAAGGTGCCACAGGATTCTTTGCTGCTTTTACTGAATAATGAACAAATTGATAAATGTCAAAGTCTATCAGCAGGAAAGGGCTAAATGCATTGGGACAGATCTTCAGTGGAGGTAAAACGGCGTAGCGCCATTGACAAAGCTACACTTATTTCCATCAGCAGAGGATCTGGCCTATTAAGTAAAATATTGTCTTAGAATTGTGGTGTTGATGGCATGCATACAGAGAAATTAGATAAAACCATAAAACTTTTGCTGGAAGGTTGTGACATAACCCTACTTTGTTTCTTAGAATTCAGAACTATAACACACAAGAACCCCCAAAAAACACAGAGAGAGAAAACAGGCTGCTCCCAAACAGGCACAACTCACCATCTCACCTTGCTTTAAGCTGGCTCTTTCCAGACTGACTCTGCTTGCATGCATGCTTTGCTACAGAGCCCTCTAGCCTGTATAAAGGACTCAGAACTACGCTCCTCCCTGCTCTTGAAGGGATAGCTTCCAATTCCAGAACAGTCCTAGGACACCACAAGAATAAATTAGTTCACCATACTCTTCTTGCAGCCCAGTTATGTCAAAAAGGGAAGACCAAGTACCCATGGTAATGCATTTGTTTTATCGAGTCTTTTATTGCAATCTACCAGGCACTCCCATCCCATCCTAGCACTGGACAAATCCACCCCCAGCATGTAAAAGATGCGTTGGCAGCCCTTATTTGAAAATTGCCTCCGGCACCGAAGATAAAGGAGTTGAACTAGCTTCATGTTTACCTGGAATGTCATGGGGTTTAGTAGGAAATACCACAGAGATAATGCACTGCTCGGTTTACAAGCAAATTCACCCAGCAGCCAGTTTGTGGTATTTGGCTCCTGCCCACCACAGCTCTCCCAGAGGATTATGGGAGATGGTAGTATTCCGTTTTCTGCATACTACTTCTTTAAATGCTCAGGGGAAGAGGAGCAGAAAAGGAGGCTCCTTAAATTTAAAGGCACAGTACACCAGAAAGTAGCTAGTGGGGTTGTACTGCTGTAAGTGACAGGAGACTTTGACCCTTGGCATTTTAAATTCTGTCACCTTGGACTCCCTTGTATCCACTCACTTACCAACCTGCACATCTCTCTGCCTTGGGTCCTTGCTTTTTAAGGACTCGAGTAAAAAGGCCCAACGATCTCTAAATAGGCATGGACCTCAGTGGATCCATCGCAGCATGGCGGAGAATTGAGCTGGTGCTGTCTGTATTTGAGCACCAGGATGCTAACTCTGAGACTAAAGCCACTGCAGCACAAAGCGTGATATCGGTTTCCAGAGGCATCAGAGTCCCTCAGCAGAAGCAGGGCAGCCCATTTAAGGATTTCCCCCCCCCCCAGACTACCAGCCCTGTCCCTCCTACCCCAAACGGAAAGTCTTTGGAACGAAGGAAACGGAGCTGAATTCATCCATTGGCGGAAGAGTCAGACTCCAGATTGGATTCTTAAAGTATGGATCCAACAGGCTCCTGCAGTGCTGCTGCCACTGCTGAATGCAAGCGTTGCAGGCTATTTTAAGCCTCAGCCCAGCAATAACAGAGCAGCGCATAAAACGTTTGCAGCTGACATTAGGCCAGGGGAAGCTTAAGGCGGGGAAGAAAAAGCCATTCAAACCCCATCTGAGCAGCCCGGAGGGTTGGGCTGCACAGCCCAAGGAGTGTGCTCCCTGCATAGCTGTGGAGATTTTACCTGAAGTCCGGCCAGATCCAGGCAGCTCCCTCGGAAGACGGAATCGACACAGCATGGGGCAGCTCTGCACAGGGGACAAGGACGGGTGTGACGCGCCACCCGTCGCGATGAGGATAGCCACCCCGTCCCCACCCCTGTGCCCGAGGGAGGTTAGCAGGGTTGGGTCTCGCTCTTGCAAGACCCTCTGTGAAGTAAGACGTGAGGTGTGTGACTGCCCCCTCCTCGTTCCAGTGTCGGTGACGGCCCCTCCCCGCCCACGACTGTGATGAGCCTCCGTCCTCATTGGCTTACGAGGCTCCTCTGCCTCCGGTGGAGATGTCCTCCCCCCATTCTTGACATACGGGGAAGCGGGGAGGTGACCCTCTGAGCGAGGGAGGGCACTTGGGGAACCACCAGTTTGCTGGTGCCAGGGTCAGATAGGACCACAGGCAAGGAGGGTGCCATGGATGTTTTTCTGGACGGCATGCTCCGTATATGTGTGACTGGGCTCTGTACAGACATATGACCCAAGGCCTACCTAGGGAGTCTGCGTATTACTTATTCCGTTTGGGGCAGTGTCATTGTATTTCAATGACTTGACCACTGTGTATGTAACACCACTGTTTTCTATTGGGTGGAATCAGAAAGGCACCTCTTCATGCCATAAGCCCTACACTGGTGATGGAGATTCTCCTTTACCTCAAGCGGTAGGGTTCTGTCCTTTTGGAGCAGGAGAGTCAAGTTCTTTCCTTGGTGTTAACATGAAATTGTAGGTATCCAGGGTGTGTATCGTCATGGTGTGACAGGCCTTACTTGGGGGTTGGTTGGTTGGGTAGTGTGGCCCAGTGGTCAGGGCTAAGACCCATGACCTGCGGGTCGCAAAGTCACTGTCCAGGTTAAGATGGTGTGAAGGGTTCCCCCCTCTTTCTGGGCCAGCTCAGTCCAAGGGCTTTTCCCCGCTGGGTAGTCCAAACCAAAAAATAAAGGGTATTCCTAAAGCCCAGATTTCATAGGGCAGGGAGAGGGTAATGCTTCCCTCTCAGGCTGTCTCTGGCAGGTCCTCCCTTCCCTCAGGGAGGGACCTTTTGGGCAGTTGTCTTAGGGAGAGATTTCTGCTGCTCCTCCGCTCTCCTCTGCTGGAGCTGCAGGCTGCAGGTCTGCTCTCTTCCCTGGTCTTCCTCCAAATGAGCTGCTCCCTGCCTTTTAGCTCCACCTCCAGTTGGAGCATTTCCTACAGGTGTGGTGCGGGGGGGGGCCTAAAGTAGTTCCTTAACCCCTTGTCGCCCAGTGTGGGGTTTGTACACCCCATCAGACCTGGCAACAACGTAATCCCAGGTGGCCAGGTGACAATATGATGTTCAGTGAAGGAGGGAGGGGAATAAGATTCAATAGAAATGAGAGGCCTTGAAATACCCTTATATAAATAAAAATTGTTAAACAGAGTGTTACAGACGTGATTACTTTGGGGACAGGTGCTACAGAGAACCCTGAACATAGCTGGATAGTCCAGAACTGGTGAGATCATTCCACTTTTCTTACGTCTGTCTTACTCCCCTCAAGCAGTTCATGCCAGCTACCTATTGGTACCCCGGTCACTTCAGAGTCTATGAAACAGCATCACCTTGAGACGTCACGTAGCACTGCGATGCCTCCTTTGATGCAAAATGTGGATGCTGCAATGTGGCAACTCAACAACACGGTCTCATGACAAACTCACATGGATCCCTTGTGTTGCCCAGCCTTCCCCCTTTCTCAAAGGGTCCATACCACAACAATTCTGCCTCTGAAAAGGACAGGCCACGGCGTTGTCTGAACTCACTCAATGTGGACTTGAAAATGATGTTGGGTTTTTCTTCTCCACTAGAGGATGAGCATGCCCATCCCTCAAGGAATTAGGGGAGAGAACACAACTGAAAGGGGCAAGATATCCCAAGGCATCTCTTTCCTTTTTACTTGAACTCTAATGCCTGACAGAGCACCTAGATAAAGCAGGGATAGCAGCATTGCTGTACAAAGATCTGCTCCAACACCCATTGAAGTTCATGAAAAGACTCCCTTTTACTTCAGTGGCTTTGAATCAGGCTCTCAATTGGATTAGGTTTGAGTCATATTCATACATGGCCCAAGGCTGATGCATTGTGAGGTATGAAGCCAAAAGTAGACGGCAACTTCAACCACATGAGACGTGCAATCAGGGCAGTAGCATAGACACAGGCTGGGCTAAGTGTCAGGAAAAGCCTATGGTGTCCAAAATGGATCCGTGCTGTCCTGAAGAGAGAGAACACTGTGAGAGCCAGAGTCACCTTTGCAAGGGGAGCTGCAGTGATTTGTTTTAGGTAAGGAGTTGGGGGAACATGTTTTGCCAAACCTAGAACCGACTTGAGATCTGCATCTAGAGCAAAACTCCCAACACTTCTCAGGTTCTGGGTTCCATTTGAAAACAACAAATTTGGGGTTGCAGCAGGTTTGTTTTATACAGTTATTATTATTTGTATTACCATAGCGGTTAGGAGCCCTAGTCATGGGCCACCGTCCAATTGTGCTAGGTTCTCCATCAGTTCGATAAGCCAGACAAGGATGACTTTCAAACAAGAATCACCTGTTTGTACAACCCGGGTTTCCATGTGGTTTTAAAATCACATTTCCCTGGAACTCATGGTTTCAATTAAGGGGGAAACGTTTTGTGAAAAATGTGTTAGTCTCATGGAACCAGGAACTCTTTAAAAACCCACATCTCCTCAAGATTCCATGAAACCCAACCTACCTCTGGCTTTACCAGCTCTCAGACCACAATCCTAACTCTAATGCATTAGCCCCCACCACTTGCACTTACGTTCAGCCCCTTTAGCAGATCTTTGCCTGGGTAATAACCTGGATCAGATTGCAGGGCGGTGAGACTAATAATATTTGGTAAATACAAACATTTGGTTCTGATTTGGCAAGGTGCACCCCCCTTACCATGGTATCTGAGCACCTCGCAAAATCTTTAACGTATTTATCCTCGCCACATCCCTGAGAGATAGGAAAGCATTATGATCCTCATCCTAGAGTAACTTGCCCAAAGTCAGACAGGAAGACTGGGGTAGGGCAAGGAACTGAACTCTGGTCTCCTAGCCACTGGGTTGCCCTTCCTTATATGTAAATTTGCTTTGGGAGAGGCACTCTCTATCTACGTCACTCAGTTGCCAAGATTGCCACTTTCAGTTTACAGGTACATTTTTTTTATTGCTATGATTATTATATTTTCTTTAGTGGCTTGCTCTGCTTTGCAATTAGATGGTGCCATTAAAATCGACTTTATGTGACACTGGAGTTTTCCTTGATCCGGCTTCCCTGTCTGCCTTCTGAGTGTCGTTGGAGGTTTTATGATCTCATACCTGGACCACATTTCCAAGCCGTGACTCACCAGCAACTGGCCGTTCCTCTCACACTCTTTTACACTCATCAACCTCCCCAACTGTAAATATACCTGACGGTTGCTGTGGGCCTGTCAGCCAGGTGACCCCATGGGACAGATGTTCGCAATTATTTTCTCAGCAAATCCAGTCCGTGAGCCACAATACAGAATATGACTCAGAGCCCACTGTATCCTCAGGGCTAGCAGAATCAGGCAGCTTGATGTAATTGCCCTGAAAACAGTGGCTTTAAGCTTAGACAGTTCATTTGAAATAAATATCATGCAACCCTTTGGGGAATTTTTCTGGGACTTTTGCAAGCAGACAGGAGAGTTTTTATCCTCTCTTCTGTGCAACCAGTGTCTCATTTCTAGGTTCCATTTATTTCAATGTACGTGCGGTAAAAGCAAACAAACATGGGGGACTGGACTGCATTTAGATCCAGCAGTGATAAGGGCAGTGTGAAAGCCTGTCTAGAATAGACTCTGAGAAGCATCCAGCTGTGAATGGCTGAAAGTGACCCTCATGGATATTAAGGAGTTGGCATAACCCGCTGAGCTCTGTCACCCCAAACAAACATACAGTGCTGAACCAACCCCCTCAGCATGAAAGTTGGTTGCAAAAAAAATAAAAAATCGTGAAAAGTTTTTCAATTTTATATCCCTGTTTTTATGCCCTAATTTTGAAATTCAAATAATTGCAGCTGGCTCTGTGATTGGTCGCAAAGTGGAGAAAAGATTTAGCAAAAATCACACTGAAATTTCCGTCCTTTGAAATTTCAATGAGACTTTTTTTTTTTTATCAAAATGTGAAAAATTTCAAAGACTCAATAACTGGTTCTTTTCAAAGTTCATTCATCCAACTGATGCTTTAACTCATACACAAGACCCACAAATCTCCACGCTTCTGCTGAATGCTGCCATGACACGCCCCTTTGCTCCTGCTTGGGCAGAGCCTGGATGAGTCATTTTGGATATTCTTTGTTATTCCTGGTGCTTTGCAATTATATATTGTTCTCTTAGCCACGGGTGTTGCCACATACAAATTGGTTGGCAGTTCTCTGGCTGAATCCATTTTATCGCAGGGAAAGCTGGGACATAGGGCAGTGAAGTGACTTGCCCAGCATTGCAGGACAAGTTGTTGACGGAGTGGGGAATAGAACCCCTGACTCCTGGGTACTTTCCTTGGCCTGATAGGCAATAGCTTATTGATGAAAGGGGCTGTATAAGTGCTGGGCATTATTATTCCCTGCTTGGGACACATCTGGGTAAAAAACGCAGCTTATTTGTGACACTCTGCTCAGCAGCAGAGCCGCTCGTGAATGTCATCTCATTGTTTCTGGGTGCACCCATGTCTGTCTCCACCTGTTGTCTCTTGTTTTCTACATAGATTGGCACCTCTTTGGGGAAGGCACAGTCTTTTTGTTCTGTGCCTGTACAGCACCTGGTCCATGACGGGCTCCTATGTGCTTTGGTAATACAAATCATCATACCAAATAATTAATAACCACTCCCAATACTGTGCTTTAGCTGCCAGACCATAATTTCTTCTTAAGGAGCTGCCCCTATGGAGCTTAGCTGAATCTTTGATCTTTTTGGAGTCTGCTCCTCATGGGAAGGAGGTCGACTCCTCATTACATGTGAAAGTGCCGGTGGACCACTGGAGCCGGATCAAAGGTTCTGGAGCTAGGTTAAAAGCTCACAGTGCGTTTTCACTCAGTTGGGTTCCTTGGCCGTATTAGGTTCAGAGAGTTAACCTGAACTTGGCTTAGCAACAGGCAGTGAAGTACTTGAATATCGGGGGGTTGCCAATCCCAGCGTTACAGAATAATCCATCGCTTCAAAGTTTCTCAGCCAAATTAGAGCTAGGGAGCACCATGTAGCCCCTTGAAACACTCCCTTCCTGAGCAGCTCTCTGCGTCAGCTTCCAAAGTGAAGGGCAATCTCCCCAACTGTGCTCCTCAATCCAGGAGAAACTCAAATTCGAGCATGCATTTCAGTGAGCTCTGGCTGGCTATCCTCCAAAACTCAGCGCTCCTCAAACTTGCCTGCCTCTAAAATTAGATCGGTCGCCTGCATAGTTGTCAATCAGGCTCAGTCTTGCTATTTTGGGGGCTGGCACAGGGCTTCGGAGGCCCCGTCAGATGAAAGTCGGCAGCTATTTTTCCTGCAAAATAAAATAAAACAATGAAATGGTTTGATGGGATGCTCCTCCAACCGGAAATGGGTAACAGTGACATGCCAGCATGTCTGAGCAAGGATGGATCTAATGAAGCATTTTTGGATCAACCTGCCCATGTATTTCTGAGCCATGGAATCACAAGATTTTTGGATTCCCCTCTGCATGTGTCTTGGGAGAGGTAAAGACACAAGAATGGAAGATATTGGGCTGCTTCAGATTATGGTAGATTAGACAACCTCTTTGGTTTAGAGGGATTTTGGAGTTAAGCAAAGTTCAGTTAATTTGAGCTGAACTGTATCCATTTTCATGTCCCCAATGTGCGTTTAAGAAGAGCAAAGACCTTAGTCATTTTCTGTCTCAGCCCCAGCACTCCTGTCTTAATTACTTATGCCTCTGAGGAGCTGTTGCTGGTGCAAATTATGGTGATTTTCTACAGGTGCAGCCCCACTTATTAAAAGCAGTGGTTCATTACTCTTGTTCCTTAACATGCTTCCCAGATGTTGGCGTGCCCAGGTGTTTCTCCTTCCACAGTACTCCCTCCTGTCCCTCTGCGATAATACAAAGGTAAATGAACTTCTACGACAGCAAGCCAGCCATACACGTGAGATCCATCTTGGACAATGACAGAATTAGCCTGGTATGCTGGAGATGTCTGGACAATCACAGCCGTGCCCGGGGAGAAAATAAGCAAAGAATCCATGTTTCCGCGACTACAATTCAAGCCTCAGGAAATAATAAACAGTGATCGACATGCAAGAATTTCTCCTTGTTCTTTAATGTGTCTTTCTTATGGGGATTTGCTCTCTGCAACCTCATGTTCCTTGAGCCAATCCTCTTCCTCTACCGCAACAAAACAAAAACTCCACAGCACCTCTCCTCCCTATCCTTGCATCTGCTGTGATTACCGCACCCATGTATCGTCCCACAACTATTCTGCAGAATTTCTTCATGGGCCTCAACCAAAATATTGATGGACCTTTGGCCCCCACATTCTACTGGGAAGAGGGATGGTCTTGTGATTAGGGCTCGAGAGAGATTGCATTCCTCATTCTGCCCCAGACCCCCTGTGTGACCTTCAGCAAATCTCTCTGTGCCTCAGTTCCCCATCTGCAAAAATTGGAGTAATAATATACCTTTTCTCTCACCCTTTGTCTGACTTGCCAATGTAGATTGTAAACTCTTAGGGACGGGGACTGTCTTCCGAGGTGTATATCCAGCCCCTGGGGCAATGGGGTCCAGATCTCCGTCATGACACCACTGGCATATAAATAATAACTATTAACAGTCTGAGTAGGGTCTCTGAGAAGTGCTGCAGCAAGAAGATTGACATACACTCTCACTCACAGAGGTGATGCCTCCCAGGCAGTTTTGGGTGTGTTGATAGGGGCAGTGTTAGGGAAGCATTGCTCTGTAGATACACAGAGGACTTCACTCTCTAGGACTGTCAGATCATCACAAAAGTCCTTCAAGAAATCCATCTCCTCTGGTGCGGGAGGGAGGCTTAACTCTACAGAGCCCATGCAAACAAAAAACACAATTTTGCAGTCAATAGGTAGATTAAACTGGCTGTGGATCAAAAAAACAACAACATTGGGAGAATGGATTTATTGTAGAAAATGAGCACTGTAGCCCAACCTAGCCAGCCCTACCAAGCAAGTAAAAAAACATTATTACACTGTCTTTATAAATAGGCATCAGCAAAGCTGTTCCTGGCATGATTTCCTATCCCAATCCATACCACCCAGTGGGGTACATATCTCATTCTGGTAATGCCACTGATTAAACAGCTGCAGGATAAGGAATTTAATAAATTCCGCCCAGCATGTACACAGTAATCAGGCCAGGAGCTTTATGCAATTTGGCTTGTGACATGTACCACAGGGATACTGGATAATTAAGGGAATGTTCCCTCTAGTCCCCAAATGTCTATAGCCTGCAGGGCATGCTGAGGCCTCTCCTTCAGGGGGTATAACTAGGGTAAATGGGATGAAACAGAGCCAAGGGATACTTAGAATATCAGTGAAATCGATGGGAAGTGGGATAATTATTATAGTGGAAAAGGTCTAGTAGGTCACATGTGGTCCATTTATTGGGGATCAGAGCAAGATGGTTCCCTACAGGAGATTTGCGGGCCTTGACCCATCTGGTTTTACATTTAGACTGCCAAGGGATGTGTCATCGCTTGAGCCATTTAAAACTGGACTGTGTACAGCAGGGTACAAACCTACGCGTACCCCACTTTGCTCTAGTGTAGAACTGTCAGAGCAATTTCGGTCGGTCTTGTATCAACAGATCGATATATCTGACTGTCACCCACTTCAGACATTTGGGAAGTTACTCTTCCTTCATGCTGCTGAGGTCGCGGTTGGGGTTTTGCAGTAGACTATGAGTTTGGGCATACATTGCTTTTCAGTGTCTGTTGCAGGTGAAAGTGAAAGCCTGGCGGAGCATTGGAGTGTGTTCTCTATGCAGTTGTAGCAATGTGAAAGCAGCAAAGAATGTGGAAAACAAATCTCTTCACTTGCTATTTCCATGCTTATCTGGATGGAGGGCATATTGCTAACCAATGTTTCTGTGTGTTTATTTCCTCGCTTTTGATACAGGGTGGGGGTATCTTGGTGAGTAAGTCCCCAGAGTAAGGGAGGGGAGAGAGGGAGATGACAAATGACTGAAATGTGAAGCACTTGTATTTTGGTGTGTCACACCATACTTTTCAAATTATTATAGTTCTTATATTACAAAGATGTGTTACGGGCTGTTTTCTCATTGTCTGAATTAAATACACCAGTTGCTTTGTAAAAGAAAACTTGAAAAACAGCATTGGTCATATGCAAACGTAACATTCCCTTGCACTTTCAGACCTCTGTGGCTTGAGCTACAGGAATAATTACTGGCTTCTACTTAGTTCAGCCACTGCAGGAGGACTTGATATGCTTTCCCAGCGGGTAACACAACTGTTTTGTAGACAGCCTAGCATATAAGAGATCAGACATCTTGGGTTCTGTCACTTACTCTGGGACAAGAATGTGGTTTAGTGGTCAGAGATGGGATAACCAAAACACTTTTAATCAGAAAGGCTGAGTAGCAAAGATTTGGGTCTACCATGCTGGAATTATGACGTTCATGCTTGTGGTGACCTTATGTAACTTCTCTGTTAACTTATTTGTAAAATAAAGTGGACTATAAGGTGGATAGAAAGCTGGCTAGATTGTCGAGCTCAACAGGTAGTGATCAACGGCTCGATGTCTAGTTGGCAGCCGGTATCAAGTGGAGTGCCCCAAGGGTCGGTCCTGGGGCCAGCTTTGTTCAACATCTTCATTAATGGTCTGGATGATGGGATGGATTGCACCCTCAGCAAGTTCGCAGATGACACTAAGCTGGGGAGAGAGGTAGAATCATAGAATCATAGAATATCCGGGTTGGAAGGGACCTCAGGAGGTCATCTAGTCCAACCCCCTGCTCAAAGCAGCACCAATTCCCAACTAAATCATCCCAGCCAGGACTTTGTCAAGCCTGACCTTAAAAACCTCTAAGGAAGGAGATTCCACCACCTCCCTAGGTAACCCATTCCAGTGCTTCACCACCATCCTAGTGAAAAAGTTTTTCCTAATATCCAACCTAAACTTCCCCAACTGCAACTTGAGACCATTACTCCTTGTTCTGTCATCTGGTACCACTGAGAACAGTCTAGATCCATCCTCTTTGGAACCCCCTTTCAGGTAGTTGAAAGCAGTTATCAAATCCCCCCTCATTCTTCTCTTCTGCAGACTAAACAATCACAGTTCCCTCAGCCTCTCCTCATAAGTTATGTGCCCCAACCCCCTAATCATTTTTGTTGCCCTCCACTGGACTCTTTCCAATTTTTCCACATCCTTCGTGTAGTGTGGTGCCCAAAACTGGACACAGTACTCCAGATGAGGCCTCACCAATGTCAAATAGAGGGGAATGATCACATCCCTCGATCTGTTGGTAATGCCTCTACTTATACAGCCCAAAATGCCATTAGCCTTCTTGGCAACAAGGGCACACTGTCGACTCATATCCAGCTTCTCGTCCACCGTAACCCCTAGGTCCTTTTCTGCAGAACTGCTGCCTAGCCACTCGGTCCCTAGTCTGTAACAGTGCATGGGATTCTTCCGTCCTAAGTGCAGGACTCTGCACTTGTCTATGTTGAACCTCATCAAGTTTCTTTTGTTCCAATCCTCTAATTTGTCTAGGTCCCTCTGTATCCTATCCCTACCCTCCAGCGTATCTACCACTCCTCCCAGTTTAGTGTCAGGTAGATACACTGGCGGGTAGGGATAGGGTCCAGAGTGACCTAGACAAATTGGAGGATTGGGCCAAAAGAAATCTGATGAGGTTCAACAAGGACAAGTGCAGAGTCCTGCACTTAGGAAGGAAGAATCCCATGCACCGCTACAGGCTGGGGACTGACTGGCTAAGCAGCAGTTCTGCAGAAAAGGACCTGGGGATTACAATGGACGAGAAGCTGGATATGAGTCAGCAGTGTGCCCTTGTTGCTAGGAAGGCCAACGGCACATTGGGCTGTATTAGTAGGAGCATTGCCAGCAGATCGAGGGAAGTGATTATTCCCCTCTATTTGGCACTGGTGAGGCCACACCTGGAGTATTGCATCCAGTTTTGGTCCCCCCACTATGGAAGGGATGGGAACAAATTGGAGAGAGTCCAGCGGAGGGCAACAAAAATGATTAGGAGGTTGGGGCACATAACTTATGAGGAGAGGCTGAGGGAACTGGGATTGTTTAGTCTGCAGAAGAGAAGAATGAGGGGGGATTTGATAACTGCTTTCAACTACCTGAAAGGGGGTTCCAAAGAGGATGGATCTAGACTGTTCTCAGTGGTGGCAGATGACAGAACAAGTTTCACGCTTTCAGATATTTCAATCTGAAATTTCACAGTATTGTAACTGTGGGGGGTCCCGACCCAAAATAGGGTCATGGGCGGAGGGTGCAGGGGGTGGCAAGACTATTGTAAGGGAGTCGTGGTATTGCCACCCTTACTTCTGTGCTGGTGCCTTCAGAGATGGGCAGTCAGAGGGCAGCTGCTTGCTGGGCGCCCAGCTCTGAAGGCAGAGCCACCACCAGCAGCAGCATAGAGGTGAGGGTGGCAATACCCTACCATGCCACCCTCACTTCTGTGCTGCTGCTGGCAGCAGCGCTGCCTTCAGAGCTGGGCTCCCAGCCAGCAGCCGCCACTGTCTGGGTGCCCAGCTCTGAAATCTGGTCTCTCCTACAGGAGCCAGATTTCATGGGGGAGATCCGATTTCATGGTCCATGACGCATTTTTCATGGCTAGGAATTTGGTAGGGCCCTACTTATCAGTTGTATTGTGACCAGTGTCTCCACAATGAACCCATCCTAGTTATTGCCAATGGTCCTATTATACTATAAAAGCCTGATACTTCGCCTATGGAAGTCTGCAGCAAAATGCTCAATGACTCTGATGGGAGAAGGATTGTGCCTTCAGTGTCTGATGGTTTTTTTTCTTAATATTTGTTCCTTCTATTTTACTTGGGCTACTATAGAGGTTTTCTGGGATTGTGATGGCCATTATCACTCTTCCAGTTTGGCAGGTGATGGGATATAAACTCTTGAGGGACCCGTGCTCTTTTCCAATATTGCAGGAGACACAAAAGGGCTGTTCCAGTATAGCAAGTCTTCTCTGCTTATATTTTAAGTTCCCTGGCAGTGCTGGGTTTAGGCACAGTTACCTGATTAGCTGATTATTCCCAGTTGCTAGGTAAAGTCCTTTAACGTCTATATTTTTCTTTTACACATTCTTTCTTTGTGACTCACAATTTGCTTTGCATGTAACTGCTTCCATTGAAGAGCCGGTTGTCTCCTCAAAATCAAACACCTTCCTGACAGCTGGTTTGAATCATCTTCCTTTTCTTCTCTCCTAATCAAAAGCAGCGCTTCATCTTCTGCAAAATGTGCATCTCCCCACCCACTACCACCACTGCCTCTGCCACCACCAACCCAACCTCATCCCCCTCCACACGCACATTTGTTTTTTATTACCAGACAAGCCCACAGAGGTGGACAGCAATTTACTCTCCTGGTCCCCATCTGAAATGAATTCCCAAGATGAAGTATGGCTCTTCCAGTTAAGAGTTCTTGTAAGGATGATGCTTTCCAGTCCTCCAACACATTTTAGTGTTTCCTTGGAACAGCTACATCTTTCAGCAAACAATGGAGAGGTTTGGTTTCCGTCATTTTTTGTTTGCAAGCCACATTACTAACATGACATGAGAAAGATGCCATTTTTTGACTTTTCAGCTGCTGAAGAAGAGCCAGCTTTTCTTAGCATACTGGACTTCCCATGATGTTTCAGGTCTGGGATGGTGGAAATTTCATGAGAAGACTACCTCTTAAGGTAGACATTGTGGGGTAGACAACTAGTAACACTGGGTATATCCAAGAAATGGTCTTACTTTTTATTTTAAAGTAGGATTGTGCACATACTTTAGTGTTTGAGTTTTTCACTGACTTCTTCAGCACTTTGAGAAACCATCTCTGGGGAAGAGATTATAGGAGAACTGGCCCTCCCATGAAATTCAGGCCCTGGATTGTGGAAATACCATGAGAAAACTACAGCTTGAATATTTTGTTCCTATTAATGGCTCCCCACGGAGGCAGTAAAAGCCCACAGAAAACATAACCAGAAATGCAGACTTGTGTCTAGATGCTATGAAGATAGGCTTATTGAAAGTAGGCAGGCAGGCTGGCATGCATTTAATTTAAATTAGGTTCCTGTGGAAGAAGTATGCACAGGCCTAATTTAATGTGTGGGTATAGTCAGGAAAGTAACTATTCTAAAATGGCACCTTCTTCCTCACCATGTCTGCTTTTTTTGTGTTTTGACATCAGATCTGCTGACTTTACTGATTAATCCTTATGTGGGTAAGAAATTATCTTCCAACACCTGTGCCACTGTACAGTGTGCAATCTGTAGATAATGGAGAAAAGGCATGGAGGTTCTTCTCAGGTCAGAAGTTCAGATGCTTCTCCCAGTCAGATCCTAACCCTCTTCCAAAATCTCACAAGGATGGCCTCCCGTATGGTATTTTGGTGCTTAACACTTCGGGTCCTAGCGACAACCAGGAAATGCATTCACATATAAATAAGAAGTTGTCCTGGGTGATCTGTGCTGGCCAAAGAAGGCTTCTTTCTGGGTGTTATATGGGGAGGAAGATTCCTCAGCCTGGCATTCACTCATAGGTGAGGTTGTTAGCCTGAGTGACGGAGCGAGGGCAGTGGAATTGTCAGGAGTGAGAGAGAGCTGTTGTATGGGGGTGAGGCAAGGAGGCTATTCTTCACCATGGCCGGGGCACATTCAGGATGAGGCCTTGTCGAGGGCATCAAGCGGTGGAGGGAGTGAGATCAGGAGCGGAGATAGAGATTTGGAAGCCACCACGATGGAGCTGATAAATCAAACCAGTAGAGGTCAGCCATTTACAAGGTCCAAAGAGAAAAGCAGGCAGATGAATTCTAGTCAAACCTGCGTCTAACCCCAGCTCCTGTCATGGGATTGGAAGCTGACTCCAGAATTCATCCCGCAGAACTGTAGACCTCATGCCCAGCTTTCCAAAGGTGGTCTCTTTTCCTCTCCGGAGAGCAGGTATGAATGGTTACATGCGTGCGCATACACACTCGGTGGCCCTGGCCTGTGATCCTAATGGGCTTGTTGCCACATGCTTTTAGAAGCTGCCTTCAATTATCTGAATGGGTTTTGGAGCAGTCCCTTGATGGTGGGTCTCAGATTCATGTTATTCATAGCCCCTGTTCCACCCCCCCACCCCCCCGGCAGGTTCCATTTCATTATGGGCTATTCTTCTGGGATTCAGAGTTCCTTTTTAAAATAAATTCCTTCCCCTTCTGCTCCCCAGCTCCCTCCTCAATTCAGCAAATTATAGAGCCATAAATCATCCCCAAGGTGCTGCTTTCTCCTGCCCTCTCTGCCTTGGGACAGCCTTGGGCTGGAAACATTGCTCCACAATTTCTGTCCTTGATTTCTTCATCCAGTACAACTCTGTTTTTTTCCCTCTCTTTCATTTTATTTCTCTTACAAAAATGGCCCTTTGGGGGGAAAGCGGTGTTGTTGGTATTGCTTTAGAAAGGGAGGGAGCGTGTTTAGCTTTACCCACAGTAGCTAGCGCACAGTACGTTATTTCTATAAATGGGCCATGATGGGGTTTTGTTATGAAACGCCTTTTGATATAGGATGGCCACAGTCCTATGGCTTCCAAATATATTTCAGCCCTCTATAAAAATGACAGATCTCTCGGTAACCCACAGGGGATATACATACATTTCCAAGAACTCGGTTGCGCCAACCGTAACCTAGACTGAGAAATGTTGACTTTACATAGAGTCACAGACATTGGCTGCATGTACCCCCACCTCCTGTCCCTGAGCATGAGGGATGGACAGACCAGTTCTGGGGGAAAAAATAAGAGGCAAGAAATGGGGATTGAGCTGCATAATTCAGATACAGATTTCCAAGTCCTCCAAAGTCAAGGGTGTTTGGATTGCAGCCCGTAACGTAGAAAGGGGCTAGATATAGACCCTAAAACCCTAACCCTTCCAAAGACTGGATATGGGTTATTGGTGCAGAATTCTTCCCAAACTTGAACTGAATTTATTTTGAGGTTCCAAAATGTTCAAAGACTGATCCTCGACTGGTATAAATCAGTGTATTGATCGTTAGGGGCTTTAAATGTATGTTGTCTTTTCCATTTTCATCATATAATAATAGCAGAATGTTCTGGGCACAGATGACTACTGGAGATTAACGATTGGCTGAGATCACTTCAGGTCATCAGCTTCTCTCAGCTGGTCATTAAACTGCCAGAAGTGTCCTGCTCCTCAAACGTTATTGCTTATTCATTAAACACCAGCACCCTTTGTATAAATATTTGTCTCTCTGGTACTGGCACCTTGAAGGAGTTCAGGTCAGGACACCGTCTGCATATTGTACTGCATTACAATATGCAAATAGTTTAGTAACAACAGGTCAACTGTGGAAGGCAGCCAGAGGTTTTAGGGCTGGATGTACAGTTAATGGTTCATGCTCAGAGCACCTACCATGTATGGCTGTTTTTTAAAATAATAAAAAAAAAGTTATAAAGGAAATCATAGTGCATGGTCTCATGGACATTTCTGGCCTTTAAAACTATGAATCTATGTTTGTTCACAACCAGTTAAAGGGATCTGATCAGGTGCATTTAGGTCAGATAATGTCTGTTTTACAAAACCTATAATCAATAGAAATATTTCCATGATCTATCTTTTAATTCCAGTGAATGCAGATTCATTCGGGGTGTCGTTTGGATTTAAGTATGCCCCTGCAATATTTGCAATTCAAACATTGCAGCATCAATGGTCATCATGCCGGACAACCAGAAAGTGAAACTGTCTAGAACCAAAAAGCGAAAACAACTAGTCTGGTTTCCTTGTCTGAACGAAGAGACAAGCCCAAATGAACAGTGTGCAGTGTAAAAGGCCAATGACAGTTTAAAAATTAGTCTAGTTTTAATGAACTCAGGAACTACCACAGCTGGGGAAATTTGTTTTAAAAATTATTATTATTTGAAAACTGATATTTAACCTAACGGTATATCTTTAAACCCTCAGGAGTGAAAAACATTATCTTAAGTGAAGTATTTATGGCCTAATTTCCAGAGGTGCTAAGCACCCACACTTCCTGTTAAAGTCAATTGGAGCTTCAGGTATGGAAAACATGCCTTAATAATGAGATGCTACAGGATCTTAATCTGTCTTATGGAAGAGAACCTTAAGAGGTGATTGGACCACAGTCTATAATCACCTGCACAGAGAGCAGTTATCTGCTACTGGAGGGCTCATGAATCTGACAGGTGAAGGTGTTACAAACTATAGTGCCAGGAAGCTGAAGTCAGCAAAATTCAAATGTTAAATAATGTGCACATTTTGGACAGTATGGTTAATCAAGCACTGGAAAAGATTCCCAAGGGATATGCAGAGTCCTGCACTTAGGAGGGAAGAATCCCATGCACTGCTACAGACTAGGAACCGAATGGCTCGGCAGCAGTTCTGCAGAAAAGGACCTAGGGGTTACAGTGGACGAGAAGTTGGATACGAGTCGACAGTGTGCCCTTGTTGCCAAGAAGGCTAATGGCATTTTGGGCTGTATAAGTAGGGGCATTTCCAGCAGATTGAGGGACATGATCATTCCCCTCTATTCTGCATTGGTGAGGCCTCATCTGGAGTACTGTGTCCAGTTTTGGGCCCCACACTACAAGAAGGATGTGGAAAAATTGGAAAGAGTCCAGTGGAGGGCAATAAAAATGATTAGGGGGCTAGAGCACATGACTTACGAGGAGAGGCTGAGGGAACTGGGATTGTTTAGTCTGCAGAAGAGAAGAATGAGGGGGGATTTGATAGCTGCTTCAACTACCTGAAAGGGGGTTCCACAGAACAAGGAGTAATGGTCTCAAGTTGCGGTGGGGGAGGTTTAGGTTGGATATTAGGAAACACTATTTCACTAGGAGGGTGGTGAAGCACTGGAATGGGTTACCTAGGGAGGTGGTGGAATGTCCTTCCTTAGAGCTTTTTAAGGTCAGGCTTGACAAAGCCCTGGCTGGGATGATTTAGTTGGGATTGGTCCTGCTTTGAGTCAGGGGTGGGACTAGATACCTCCTGAGGTCCCTTCCAACCCTGATATTCTATGATTCTATGTTGGATTATCCATCATTTGGAGACGGTACATCAAGACTGGTTGTCTTTTTGAAATATATGCTGTAGCTCAGTTGCAAATTGTTGGGCTCAATGCACGAATCTTTGGGTGACATTCTTCAGGCCATGCAATGCAGAGGGCCAGACTAGATGATCAAATGGTTTCTTTCAGCCTTAAAATCTATTAATTTATGCAGGTGTCAGCACCTCTGAAAATCAGGCCACTTTCTTAGGGGTGCTGAGTCATGTTAGTCTATTGAGATGGCCACAATCCAGATACACCAATTCAGAAAAATATGAGTTGTGTCTCAACAAGAGTATGGGGTAGACTTAACAGACACAAGGAGTAAATTTTACCTGCTAATTGTGTATGTAGAAAACATCAGTCCTGAACTCAGATGTCAGTTCTGTTCACTTGGGGCGTGGGACCTATGAAATCCTTGAGTTTTATGATGTTGTGGAGGGTTTTTGGTTTCCAGGAAACTGCAGAAGTTAGCAGGGCCATGTGGTATTTATTAATGGGCGTGTCCGGGACAATGTGCTCTCAATAATCAGCTAGTAGTTAACTAAATAAACAAGGGTTGTTTTATTTATTCTAACGAGAATAGGCAAACACTTGAAGTGAGAATCCCAACCCACAAGAACAATCCTCCTTCCAGTTGTCTTGCCAGACCCAATAGGGATGAGTTTGCTCAGACTAAGGTGAAGGTTTCACATTTTGTGACACCAGCGCAGAAGAGTCTGTGCTCCCGGAGCATAAACCAGGGGTGCAGGTTGCAGGAGGGGGCCGAGAAGAGCTCTGGGCTCCAAGACATGGGCCTCCTCTACTATTGTTGCACTGGAGTTTGGCCTCTGCAAGGTTGGTATCCTCCATGGCATGTGGCAGTTTCAATTTGCTGTGCAAATGTTCTCCTATGAAATCCACTCTCTCTGAGCTCTGTGCTGGGACTCAGCACTTGTGATTCCTTCGAGTTCTAGGCCATAGCTTCCTCTCCTTCTCAGTACTATGGCAGAACTTGGCTTTCATGAGCTCCCTCTGGGCATGCCAGAGCTCAAATCCTGCCCTCCTGGGCCTGTTCTATGGCAGGGCTAACACCATGTTTCTAGCCAGCAATCTGAGGACCACCAAAGATCTACAAACCACAGCCCAAGAGCCTCTATTAGCTATCTATTAGCGCTGATTAAAACATGTGTTTTTTCTGCCCCAAAATTACAAACACAAAGTCAATTTGGGGGCACAATTATTCATTGTTGGCTTTTTGTTTTGCCAAAAAATATGAAAATGAAAATGTTTTTCAGCCTTTCCGTTTTTCTGTGACACTCAAAAAATGTCAATGAAAACAAAAATGTTCAGAAAAAGTTTCCATTTTGTTGAACAGACATTTTTCCATCAAAACAAAGTTTTGACAAAAAACATCCTATCTATCTATCTATCTATCTATCTATCTATCTATCTATCTATCTATCTATCTATCTATCTAATCATGGATTCTTACACATCAATTTTCCATGAGATCACTTTTGTGGATCATTTTGGGGTTTTTCTTCCAATAATAAGTAATAACAATAATAACTGGTGGCCTACAGGACTTTAATTGAGAACAGCACATTCCATTCTCTTATTTATTTCTTCTGTCCCAGATGTGGGATGGAAACCTCTGATCCAAGTGACAGATTAAATTAGTCTGAGCCATCGAATAATAAAATAAAACAAACAAGTGCAATTGGAAATATCTGTTCTAATCAAGAGCTTGGAGAACAAATTAGTCTTCTTTTGGTGCTTCTCAATCTATGGGTTCAGCATGAGGTACGGTGGCTGAGAAAAGTGTAAAGGAAAAAGCCCAGTTAATGTGGACTGCAGAGCTACATCGGCAGGCATGTGAGATCTCTTGTACTGTTTGCAAAGGTAGCCCTGGTAACGGATGAAATCTCCTGGGCTGGATAATAATGTCTCTGACCTCAATCCTTATTTGTAATTCTTCCCAGAATCATAGAAATCAGGGATGCAAGGTGTCTCACAGGTCAAGCCCAGCACCCAGGCACCTGCTGCGCAAATACAAAATGGGAGATAACTGGCTTGGCAGCAGCACTGCTGAGAAGGATTTGGGAGTTGTGGTGGATCACAACCTCAACATGAGTCAGCAATGTGATACTGTTCCAAAAAAAAGCAAATGCAATTTTAGGTTGCATTAACAGAAGCCTGACATGCAAGTCACAGTTGGCGATAGTACTGCTCTACTCAGGGCTGGTTAGGCCTCCGCTGGAGTCCTGTGTCCAATTTTGGTCACCAAGGTATAGAAAGGATGTAGAGAAACTGGAAAGATCCAGCAGCGAGCGATAAAGATGATCAAACGGATGGAATGTAAGCCATAGGCGCAAAAGCTGAAAGAAATGGGTATTTTTAGTTTGGAAAAGAGGATATTAAGGGGGGACATGATAGCGGTCTTCAAATACTTGAAAGGCTGCCATAAAAGAGATGGAGAAAAGTTGTTCTTTCTTGACACAGAAGGCAGGACAAGAGGCCACGGGTTCAAACACCAGCAGAGCAGATTTAGATTAAATCTCAGGGAAAACTCCCTCACTGTAAGACCAGTAGGACAATGGAACAGACGCCGCGGGATGTCGTGGAAGCTCCTTCACTGGAGGTTTTCAAAAGGAGGCTGGGTCATCCCCATCTGTCTGGGATGGTTTGGACACAACAAATCCTGCATCTTGGCAGAGGTAGACTAGACGGCCCTTGCATCCCTTCTAACCCTACGGTTTCTATGATTCCCCTCTGCTGCTCCGATGAGAACATCTCATCTTTTGAAGATTTCCATGGGTACCTCTCATTGATTGTAATTGGAGTTAGTTGGGGCATTTAGTGGCGACTGTATTGTCTTAATTACCTAATCATCACCCATAATCAGCATTGTCATCATCCCTGTCATTCTGTAGGACTCACTGAGATGCAGAGACAGGAGAGACTCAGTCTAGGTGGATAAATGGCGCGTTAGTGGATTGAAGGAACAGGTGCTGTAATACTTCCTTGGTCACATGACTATTCCCCTGGCCACTTCTCTGCTTCTGCAACATCCCCTTGTCATTTTTATTTATTGCCAGTGGTTGACTTGAATGCCTCACTTGTCGTAGGGACCAGAAGGGCAATGCATTGAGAACCCTGGAAACGATGGTGAAAACATGGTTTACCCATTAGTGTCAGGAGCAACCAAAGAAGGAAAATTCCTACTAGTTTAGGATGGGTTTACAAATGACTGTGTTAAAATGACATCAAGGGGGCAGGATGGGGGCAGGCTCCACGTTCATTCTTTACTCATGATGCCAGCGGAAATTTGCTCCATTTACAAGTGAGAAGATGATTTTTCTAGCTGCTGCCGTTGCTTTTGCAGACTCTGCCTATGATGTGAATATCAAGCTGAGTTAGAGATGGGCCCAGTCCCAAAACCCGCATCCAAACACACCCCAAGCTTTGGAGAAGGCTGGAGCTGAACTTCACACCTGTTCCTGATCTCTGGGCCGTGCCAGTGAAGAGGAGCTTTCCCAACTGCTCTAAAACAAACCCCGCATACTATAGTCAACCCCCCCGCCCCTCTGCCTGGGTTGGGGTTTAGTAACAAAGACATTCAAAATAACATAAAGTTCAGCTCAAAACCTCTTCCTCAGGCTTGGTTGCTCCAGAGGTTCCTTCCGAAGAACTGTTGAACCCACACCCTAGGTCATCTCTTTCTCACCCGCACACGCTCACCGCTCCCACCTCCTGTACATTTTAAAGAGACAACAAATGAATTATCTCATTGGGTCACCAGGGTTCATTTAACCTTTTTCCAGCAGAATCAACACCTGCTAACAAAGTGTTGCAGGCAGCTAGTTACAACACAGCACTAGAAGCCAGCATACAAAGACCCCTAAACTTTAACCTTGGCTCTGAATTCCTCCACATGGTTGGGAAATTCTGCTCCGGGATCATAGAATCATAGAATATCAGGGTTGGAAGGGACCTCAGGAAGTATCTAGTCCAACCCCCTGCTCAAAGCAGTACCAATCCCCAACTAAATCATCCCAGCCAGGGCTTCGTGAAGCCTGACCTTAAAAAGCTCTAAGGAAGGAGATTCTACCACCTCCCTAGGTAACCCATTCCAGTGCTTCACCACCCTCCTAGTGAAAAAGTTTTTCCTAATATCCAACCTAGACCTCCCCCACTACAATTTGAGACCATTACTCAAGGGATGTGACTCTAGCCCATGCCTAGCGATGAAGTCTCTGCAACTGGAATTTCACTGACAGTTTTGTGGATGGTGCTCCTTGCTGGATTATAATCCAGTTCTCTCTCAGCTCCCTGGGTGCCACTAGGCCAACATGGATGCACCGTTGTGTCTAATATATGTAACCTTATGGACCTATTACAGACACCCTTGTCTTCCCACTCTTTGACTCTCCCTCCTCTGTGTTCTGCACCCAGCNTGAAGTCTCTGCAACTGGAATTTCACTGACAGTTTTGTGGATGGTGCTCCTTGCTGGATTATAATCCAGTTCTCTCTCAGCTCCCTGGGTGCCACTAGGCCAACATGGATGCAGTGTTGTGTCTAATATATGTAACCTTATGGACCTATTACAGACACCCTTGTCTCCCCACTCTTTGACTCTCCCTCCTCTGTGTTCTGCACCCAGCTGTCATGTCTTGTTTTATTGAGAACCAGAGAAAAAGACCTTAAAACAATCAACGGCCTATATCCATGTGTACCTTCCCTAAGGCTTACCATCCCCTGGGAGCTTGGGAAGGTGTCAAGCTTCTTCAGTCAGTAGGACCTGTCTCTGGGGACGTCTACACTGCAGCGGGGAGCGTGCTTCCCCGCGTGTGTAGACAGACACGAGCTATCTCGGCTCCACCTAACATGTCAAAAAAAAAAAGCAGTGTAGCCACAGCGGGCGGCTCATGCCAGCCACTCAAGTACGTACCCAGGTGGGATTTGTCCTCGGGCGGCTAGCCTGAGCTGCTGCCCGTGCTAGCCCAGCTACACGGCTATTTTTAGCCTGCTAGCTTGGGCAGAGCTAGCGCGTGTCTGTCTACACACGTGGGGAAGCACGGTCCCAGCTGACGCGTAGCCATCCCCTCTGAGTCTGGAGTGGGGTGTACTCCCCTTTTAAAGGACAGTCTGGAGCTTTCAGCCAACACAGCCTAGGTGCAAGGGTGCTGAGAGCTATTGGACCAAACTGTATATCCTGTATATGATGGAAACCATTTCAAGCCGGGGGGTGCAGCAGCACCCCCCAGCACCCCTAGTTCCAGCATCTATGCTGAGGTGCAATCAAGGAGCACCCTGCCCCACTCTGGGGCTGGGTTAGATAAACAGGATAAGGAGGCTGAGCAAGGGAAGCCATGCTGGCTGCTGCACGGGGCTGGCCCCTCAGGTTACGTCTACATTGGAAAAAAAACAAGCAAACAAACCCAACCCGGCAGCGAGTCTCAGAGCCCGTTCAACTGACTCAGGCTTGCAGGACTTGTGCTACGGGGCTGAAAATAGCTGTGCAGATGTTCCGGCTCATGCTGGAGCCCAGGTTCTGAAACCGGCAAGAGGAGAGGGTATCGGACCCCAGGCTCCAGCTACACTGATGTTGTCAGCCCCTCAGCACAAGACCAAGTCAGTTGACCTGGGCTCTGAAACTCACTGCCCTGGGTCTTATAGTAGACATCGTCTACAGTGCAGTGTAGACATCGTCTCAGTCTCCGGGTCACTAGTCTGACCTGGGCCCTAGAGACTTAGTTTTTTTGACTATAAGGCCTAGTCTACAGAGAAAAATTAGATTAACCTAGCTATGTTGCTCAGGGCTGGTGAAAAATTTCACATCCTGAGTGTGAGGTCGACATTAACCCCCAGCGTAGACATGGCTAGGTCAATGGAAGAATTATTCTGTCAGCCTCGCTGCCGCCTCTCCGAGAGGTGGGTTAACCACATCAATGGAAAAACCCCTTCTATCAACGTAAGAAGCATGGCTCCAGCACCACAACTGTGCCGCTGTAGTGTAGACATACCCTGAGACTGGTTGCTCTGACTCAAGGCTCTGAGGCAGGGGATTTATGAACCGGATTAAGTGACTCCTCCTCTTATCTGATGCCTCAGGCAAAAAGAGAGAGCCCACCTGCCTCCTAGAAGCATAAAAGAACTTGGTACTCGGATGGCCAGGGTTGGCTTGGAGGAATTCTTAAAGGAGACTTTTTTTTTTGTTAGTTTGATTTTGGCCTCACCCTTCTTCATAAGTGGTTGGTGCAAATATTTTTGGGAGGGACTGAACCTGCTCCGCACTCGCCCCACAATGTCTGCTGAAGTCCCAAAGTAAAGCACATTGGAAAACATAATCCCAACTATACATACAAACTGATGGGGTCTAAATTAACTGTTACCACCCAAGAAAGAGATTTTGGAGTCACTGTGAATAGTTCTCTGAAATCATCCACTCAATGTGCAGCGGCAGTCAAAAAAATGAACATTAGGAAAGGGACAGATAATAAGAAAAAAAATATCATATTGCCTCTATATAAATCCATGGTACACCCAATCTTGAACAGTGTATGCAGATGTGGTCGCCCCATCTCACCAAAATATACATTGGTATTGGAAAAGGTTCGGAAAAGGGCAACAAAAATGATGAGGGGTATGGAACAGATTCCGTATGAGGCACCTTCACCTCATTGACCAGGTCACACACCGTATTCATAAAACCATTCCAGATCAGTATTCTTAGGTTGTGACACAGCAGCTGTGTGTCCTCCACATATAGCGTTTGGTTAGTCAAGTCAGCAGATGTGAGTTGCACATGGATTGGGTGAAAGATGTCATCTCGCTTTTTACATAGTAGTTTTTCTTTATTATATCCATCACTGAGCCGCATGGGTGCTGAATGCTTTCCTGACCACAGGCATCCTTTGGAGGGAAAGATCAAGCAGAAAAAGGTGAAATGAGGGCTTGTCTACACTACTGCTTAAGTCAATGTAACTTATATCACTGAGGGGTATGAAAACCCCCCCCCCACGAGCGACGTAAGTTACATCGACTTAACACACTGTCTCCACTGCAGTATGAGATGCTCTCCTGCCGACCTAGATTCCTCTTCTCATTCAGGTGCAGTAATTACGTCACCGGAAGAGCACTCTCTCGTCAACACAGAGCGTCTTCACCAGATGCGCTTCATCGGCACAGCTGCGTTGGTGTAGCGCAATAGTGAACACAAGCCCTGAGATTTAATGGCCGGGTGCTGAAGTTAGATAGATTCATAGTAGAAATAAGTTGCAGATTTTTCAGTGTGGGTAATTAGCCACAAATTAGAACAAATGAGCTAGGGGTGCGGTGGATTCTCCATCACGTGAAGTCTTTACGTCAAGACTGGATGTTTTATTTTCTAAAAGGCCCACCGTAGATCAAACAAAAGTTATGGTCTTGATGCTGAAAAATCTGGGTGAGGTTCTCTGGCCTATGCTATGCAGGATCTCAGACTAGAGTGTCAGAATGGTCCCTTCTGGGCATAAAACCGAGAACTCGTCAGCCAGCATAAATCAGTGTTGCTGCCATGGCTTCAGTTTACACTAGCTGTGGCCTTGTCCTCTGTACCAGATCCGTTCCTATGCTGAATACGTGACTCACAGTTATCAGTTAGTTATGAACTCCCTATTACCTTCTGGTCTTAATGCTTGTGGTTGAGTGCAATTCTAAGGCTGTCACCAATGCTGTCCTTTCCATAGTCTGCTTGTTATCTTTGAATGTTTTCTCAAAGTGATGTAATGTAAACACAGCAAGTCAAAGCAAGCATCTAATGCTTACCCATGTCTCCTGGTCAGGCTTCTCTGGTCGGTTGGCTAGTCATTGAGGCTCCACAGACCAGAATATGATGTCAGCATCAGGAGGGAAGGGTGAGATCCCTTCCCTGTATGCGGTTCAGGGAAAGGTCATGCAGGGATAGCCTCACTCTATGATGCCTTTGGTGGACCTGGCTTGCTCCGAATCTTCTGTTCTCCAGTGTCTTCCTCATGCCATGTTCTTGGACAGATCATTTCTATGCTGCTGAGTGAAGACACTGGACTGTCCAGAATGGAAACAACCCAGGCCAGGTTTTACATTAAAACAAATGCATGATGGGATGGGGTATTTTGAGACTGCTTAGTTGGCACTGTGTAGATCTAGGTGGAGGTGTTCAACAAAACTGCTGGTTCTTTATTTTTCAGAGCCAAGTCCTGGGGCCCAATTCTCCTCGCAGTTACAATTAGTTTACAGGTTCAAGGATGCTTGT
This sequence comes from Platysternon megacephalum, assembly GCA_003942145.1. NCBI lineage: Eukaryota > Metazoa > Chordata > Testudines > Platysternidae > Platysternon > Platysternon megacephalum. The sequence goes on from QXTE01000156.1 coordinate 1,926,899, forward strand.
CCTAATTTAGGGACTGCTCTAAAGACAATGGAAGCCTTTTTACTGACTTCAAAGGGCCTCAGCTCAAACCTTTGTACTGGTGTGGGAGGGCAATCAGGCCCTCGGCGTATCTGTGAACAATTCCAAATGCTGTAGACCACAGTATGACTTTGGACACAGACTTTCTGTGGGACCCTGCAGGGGACCCCCTCTCAGGTTACATGAGGATATGATACCACGTCTCTCATTCCCACTCGAATCAAGGTCACCACTTACCCAGCTGTAGCATAATGAAGGTACAAGCCACAGCGCTGTCGCCACAGCCCAACTTGCACATATAGCAAGTGTCTCTCAGTGAGCATGCTCCGGGAGGAAGCACCNCCAATTCTCCTCGCAGTTACAATTAGTTTACAGGTTCAAGGATGCTTGTCCTAATTTAGGGACTGCTCTAAAGACAATGGAAGCCTTTTTACTGACTTCAAAGGGCCTCAGCTCAAACCTTTATACTGGTGTGGGAGGGCAATCAGGCCCTCAGCGTATCTGTGAACAATTCCAAATGCTGTAGACCACAGTATGGTTTTGGACACAGACTTTCTGTGGGACCCTGCAGGGACCCCCTCTCAGGTTACATGAGGATATGATACCACGTCTCTCATTCCCACTCGAATCAAGGTCACCACTTACCCAGCTGTAGCATAATGAAGGTACAAGCCACATCGCTGTCGCTATATGTGCAAGTTGGGCTGTGGCAAGTGTCTCTCAGTGAGCATGCTCCGGGAGGAAGCACACTGCTGTGAGAAAGGGCTCACCGTCTGGGGATCGCCTTGCCATCAGTCACCCTGAAAGTCACACACACGCAGCGGTCCTGCATGAAAGGGTCGTCGTGGCCTCTAACTGTGAGCTCGTGTGCAGCCAGGACACGGGCCGAGAACCTCCCGGATGCGTGTCTGGAAAGGCCACTGAACCAGCTGCTTTTCTTGATCTCTCACAGCCTTCTCCAGAAACAGTCACCTTCTTTTTTCCACTCGCCACGTTCAGACGGAGGCTTGGCTTACCACAGGGAGCGCTGGCCAGGATTGCTACGTCATGGGTCTCAGGATGTGTGCAGCTGGATGCTGAACACCACCGAAGATATTCTGAGGCAGCGCCTCGAGCATCATAGCTGGGAGTGCATGTCCAGTGGTTTCCCGCNACTGCTCTAAAGACAATGGAAGCCTTTTTACTGACTTCAAAGGGCCTCAGCTCAAACCTTTGTACTGGTGTGGGAGGGCAATCAGGCCCTCGGCGTATCTGTGAACAATTCCAAATGCTGTAGACCACAGTATGACTTTGGACACAGACTTTCTGTGGGACCCTGCAGGGGACCCCCTCTCAGGTTACATGAGGATATGATACCACGTCTCTCATTCCCACTCGAATCAAGGTCACCACTTACCCAGCTGTAGCATAATGAAGGTACAAGCCACAGCGCTGTCGCCACAGCCCAACTTGCACATATAGCAAGTGTCTCTCAGTGAGCATGCTCCGGGAGGAAGCACCCTGCTGTGAGAAAGGGCTCACCGTCTGGGGATCGCCTTGCCATCAGTCACCCTGAAAGTCACACACACGCAGCGGTCCTGCACGAAAGGGTCGTCGTGGCCTCTAACTGTGAGCTCGTGTGCAGCCAGGACACGGGCCGAGAACCTCCCGGATGCGTGTCTGGAAAGGCCACTGAACCAGCTGCTTTTCTTGATCTCTCACAGCCTTCTCCAGAAACAGTCACCTTCTTTTTTCCACTCGCCACGTTCAGACGGAGGCTTGGCTTACCACAGGGAGCGCTGGCCAGGATTGCTACGTCATGGGTCTCAGGATGTGTGCAGCTGGATACTGAACACCACTGAAGATATTCTGAGGCAGCGCCTCGAGCATCATAGCTGGGAGTGCATGTCCAGTGGTTTCCCGTGCTTGGGCACAAAGACATAGCCACCACACAGCTCCAAACAGCACAGCAGGTGGCCTCAGTGGGACAAAGATGGCCATTTCCTGCAACATCTTGAGGATATCTTATTGTACTAAGTTTATGTATCATTGTAGGCCAGGGATTGTATGTAATTCCATGGGGGAGGGTGACCCCAGTCCTTCAGGAATGAAGACCAGTAGTGGCTGATTAGGCAAATTCACTCAGGTTGTAACACCTCCAGAGTGGTTTCACCCTGAGGCTTCACAGACTGGTTCAAACTGGATTCTCCAGAGACTACTGGACAAAGAAAGGACTTTTGGATAAATAGCCTGTGTTTAAACTGACGCCGGGCCTTCTTTCTGATCCAGGAAATGAACAGGATCTTCTGTCCAAGGTGGGGGGGGGCAACCTTGGGAAGGGTTGGAAGGATTTGGCCTACAGAGGCCCCATAAGATGGATGGGAGACCTCTGGTAAGCTTTTAGCATGCATATAGGAACCTCTATTGTTTTAATGTGTTTTTTTCTGTAATGTTTTCACCTTAAGAAGAAATGGGCTTGCTTAGAAAAAGTGCACACAGTGGCCTGTTTAGGCAGACTGGCTTGCTGGGAATAACACAAAGTAGGCAGGTAACTGTTAGTCTGGAAACCCCCCAGTCAGCAGGGAGAGAGCTGTAAGCCTTAAAAGCAGGAAATCCATGCTGGACCACAGAGGGGAAAGAGAGGGGCAGTCGACCTGAACTATGACACTCAGTAATGAAAGGTTTCAGAGGGGTAGCCGTGTTAGTCCGTATCAGCAAAAAGAACGAGGAGTCCTTGTGGCACCTTAGAGACTAACAAATGTATTTGAGCATAAGCTTTCGTGGGCTAAAACCCACTTCATCATATGCATGCAGTGGAAAATACAGTAGGAAGATATATATACACAGAGGACATGAAAAAATGGGTGTTGCCATACCAACTGTAACGAGAGTAATCAATTAAGGTGGGCTATTATCAGTAGGAGAAAAAAAACTTTTGTAGTGATAATCAGGATGGCCCATTTCCAACTGTTGACAAGAAGGTGTGAGTAACAGTAGGGGGAAAATTAGCATGGGGAAATAGTTTTTACTTTTTGTAATGACCCATCCACTCCCAGTCTTTATTCAAGCCTAATTTAATGGTGTCCAGTTTGCAAATTAATTCCAATTCTGCAGTTTCTCGTTGGAGTCTGTTTTTGAAGTTTTGAGTCTCAATACTCCAACAAAAAAACTTCAAAAACAGACTCTGTGTATATATATCTTCCTACTGTATTTTCCACTGCATGGATCCGATGAAGTGGGTTTTAGCCCACAAAAGCTTATGTGCAAATAAATTTGTTAGTCTCTAAGGTGCCACAAGTACTCCTCGTTCTTTTTTCAGTAATGAAAGTGATTGGGCTGATGGGGTCACTTCTGTTTGTGCAGATCCATCATTTTTTGGTTGTGAAACTTTGACGGCAGGCTGTGCTCTGAGCACACATGTTGGCAGGCTGCCTGCCTCTGTATCAGTGGCCTCTATCTGTGCAGGGCTGTGACCCAGCTGTCTCCTCCCCAGGAGCCGCACAGAGCAGTTCTTTTGTGGCTTACAGATGTTGCGTCTGTGCAATGCCAACAGCCCCTGGTTGGCGGTGGCTGGGCTCAAACCTATGACCTCTGGAGCTTAATGCACGTGCCTCTATTGTGTGAGCTAAAAGACATGCTTTTCTTAACCTAGGTTGTGACAGGCTCATCACTCTCCAGCTGGTCTAGCTGCCACTAGAGGCGGACAGAGTGTCACACCATGCAGGCGTGGGTTACATCTGCATTCTAGAAATTACCCAGAACCAGGAATTAAGGGCTTTAAATTGCAGTGGAAACTATGTTGGTATTTCACAATCCCCTCCCCTCCCCTCACCTCACCTCACCTCACCGTCACATTCACCCATTCATCTGCCCCCCCCCCCACCTTGTCTGTCCCACACCCTCCCTGAATGTCATGCCTCTTTCATAGATTCATAGATTCATAGACTCTAGGACTGGAAGGGACCTCGAGAGGTCATCGAGTCCAGTCCCCTGCACTCATGGCAGGACCAAATACTGTCTAGACCATTCCTGATAGACACTTATCTAACCTACTCTTAAATATCTCCCTAGGCAATTTATTCCAGTGTTTTACTACCCTGACAGTTAGGAACTTTTTCCTAATGTCCAACCTAAACCTTCCTTGCTGCAGTTTAAGCCCATTGCTTCTTGTTCTATCCTTAGAGGTGAAGATGAACAAGTTTTCTCCCTCCTCCTTATGACACCCTTTTAGATACCTGAAAACTGCTATCATATCCCCTCTCAGTCTTCTCTTTCCCAAACTAAACACACCCAATTCTTTCAGCCTTCCTTCATAGGTCATGTTCTGTAGACCTTTTATCATTCTTGTTGCTCTTCTCCTGACCCTCTCCAATTTCTCCACATCTTTCTTGAAATGTGGTGCCCAGAACTGGACACAATACTCCAGTTGAGGCCTAACCAGCGCAGAGTAGAGCGGAACTTCCCTTACACTCTTCTCTTAGTCCTTTATTTCCTCTCTCTGTTGCTCTGAGCCCAGCTTCACAGCAGGCTTTAAGTTCACTTCCTCTTTTCAGTGCAAAGCATTCCCCTTACTGGTAAGGCATGTTGTGATCCTTCATACACTGGACCATTATATCCAAATAAAAAGCCCTGTATCTTCTGCTGGTGATGGAATCAGTCTTCAGTTGTGTTTCCACTGGAGGATTGTTTAAATTAATTAAGAATCCATCTATGTCTTTAAAGCCAAGACCGTGACTAGCTGTTAACACAGTGCAAGAATTTAAGGCCTTAAGTGTGTCTCTGTAAGCGCTTTGCAGTTCTTCATTTCTTACCATGGGGAATAACTTTTCAGTACCAAGTCTAAACAGCGCTACTCCTTGGAAAAGCACTCGAGCGCATCTTTCCCATTTGAATCAAGTTTGGGTTCAGGGAGGAATGTGAGATGCTTCTTAAACAACGCGTGAGTATGCAAAATTCACCGCTCGGGCCTTCAGGCTGATGTCATCTCATGGATATAGCTCCCCGTTCTCCAGTCAGGAGGGAGTAGCCTGGGCCCTTTGGAGAGGAGAGTTTTGCAGCAGATTAATTATCTGCTCAGACAAAGTCCACTTTGAGAACCTTTAAAGGACTCATTTCCCCCAGTGACAGCTCAGGTCTGGCTGTTTCTAAGGGTATGTCTACACTACCTGCCGGATCGACGGGCAGCGATCAATCCAGCGGGGGTTGATTTATCGCGTCTAGTCTAGATGCGATAAATCGACCCCCGAGTGCTCTCCCGTCGACTCCTGTACTCCACCTCCACGAGAGGTGCAGGCGGAGTCGACGGGAGAGCGGCAGCAGTCAACTCACCGCGGTGAAGACACCATGGGAAATTGATCTAAGTACGTCGACTTCAACTACGTTGTAGCTGAAGTTGCGTAACTTAGATCGATCCCCACCCTAGTGTAGACCAGGCCTAAGAACTAGAGGAGGATTTGGTGTTCTAGTCCTTTATTTTACAGACGTCTTTGCAAATGAGACTCCTCTACGGAGCGTGGTATTTTTTTTTAATGGATTTGCTTTCTTTTCCAATGGAAAAATCCCCAGAAAAATCTGTTGTCTACCGAAAGTTTTGTTGCTCAAGTCTCCTGCGTGGCATTTAGTCAGTTCAGCAGCTGGAAAGCGCTCATGTTTAGACAGCCTCTGTGGTGTAATGGGTTAGTGTGTGAGCCTCTGAGAGCCTAGGTTCAAATCCTGGTTTAGGTTACCAGTGTCCAATTCTGGGTGCCAGGCTTTAGGAAAGAGATGGACAAATTGGAGACAGTCCGGACGAGAACAACAAAAATGATAAAACGTTTAGAAAACCTGACCTATGAGGAAAGGTTAAAAAAAAACGGTGTGAGAAAAGAAGACTATGGGGGGATCTCATAATGGTTTTCAAATATGCTAAGGGCTGGGTCTTTGTTCACTGAAGGTAGGACAAGTAGTAATGGGCTTAATTTGCAGCCAGGGAGATTTAGCTTAGGCATTAGGAAAAAACTTCCTAATTATAAGGTTAGTTAAGCTCTGGAATAGGCTTCCCAGGGAGGTTGTGGAATCCCCGTCATTGGAGGGTTTTAAGAACAGGTTGTACACACACCTGTCAGGGATGGTCTAGGTTTACTTTGTCCTGCCTCAGTACAGGGGGCTGGACATGATGACTTCTCGAGGTCCCTTCCAGCCCTACAGTCCTATGATTCCCTGAAGCTGATTTAGGTGGGAACTTTGATCGGGACTGGAATAAAGGAGATGATGAAGGCGTCAGTGGGATTTGGGATGAGAATAGCTCTGGGCTGTGGCGCTGTGGGTCAGGATTGAGGTGCCTCTGGAGACTTGGTAAAAGCCTAAGACTGGATGAGTAGAGGCTAGTTCAGACTATGATTGAAAGGCACTGGGACTTGAACTAGAAGAGGAGGTGATGCGGTGGGCCAGAGCGGGATAGGGGCAGCTGTGGAAGAGCAGGGACTGGTTGCAGGTCCACAGTAAAGTACACAATGCAGATGTTGGGGGGAGATTATACAGTACCTGTCAGCACCGTATTTGGCTTCAGCCAGTGTGATCAGACCTTCAATTTCACAAGGAACAAATTCACATAAACACATTACAAAAGCAAATACAGTAACCAGGAACTGAGTATAAAACTAGACAAGCAGGGTCTCCAAATCCATTTGTTGCCTGTTTCTTTCTTTATTATTCCTGGGTGATTAGAATGGCACAGAAGTTCTAATAATGCAATGGGTAATATTTTGCTCCTATAAATGTTGATAAAGTTATTTCATACAGGAGCAATTTGATCTGCCCTGGCCATGATTGCTGGGTTGTTTTTTTTTCCCCCCAACTGCACTTTTGCAGGATTATTTTGTTGACCTCACAAGATGTGGAGGTGTTTTATGGGAAGGCTTTTATTGATGTTTGCTTTGGCAAGGCCATTGTATAATGTGTTCTCAGCTCCAATAATGTTAATGTTTAATACAGGAGGGTTTTTTTTTCTCTGTATTGTGCAGGCTTAATAAAGTTATGGCAGGAGTCACTAGATGGCACTGTTACACATGTCCGAGACGTCCTTTTCCTTAGGGTGAGAGTAGTGCATAAGAAATGCTGTGTTGTTAGTTTTGCGATGCAGTTTATATTTGGGGGAGCTGATGCAAACAGCAGGACAGTTTGCTCTCTGCCCAAATCTCTCTAACTTGATGTTTTCAAATTAAGACTGCCTGTCTTTCTGGAAGAAATGCTTTAGCCAAACATACGTTATTGGGCTCAATACAGGGGTAACTGGGTGAAATGTAATGGCCTGTGTTATAGGGGGAGGGATAGCTCATTGGTTTAAGCATTGGCCTGTTAAACCTAGGGTTATAAGTTCAATCCTTGAGGGGGCCACTTAAGGATCTGGGGCAAAATCAGTACTTAGTCCTGCTAGTGAAGGCAGGGGGCTCGACTTGATGACCTTTCAGGGTCCTTTCCAGTTCTCTGAGATAGAGGAGGTCAGACTAAATAATCCAATGGCTCCTTCTGGCCTTAAACTGAATGAATCTGTGAAATTCTTTGGGCAATGCTCCCTAGGAGCCTCTGTTTTTTCCCTAAGTTTTCTGCAAGAGTAGTTTGCCTGCATGCCATTTGTGACCACCTCTGTTCTAGTACTGATGATATGCATAGTGTAAATAAACAAGTTACACTCAGAAATATCCTGACTCCAAATCACTGATTTTCTTCTCAAACAGGAAACCGAGCTGCAAGACCCCAGCGTCTGCTACCATTCATACCACTTCATAAGTTGAAAATTGGACAGGGTTCAGAAAAAAGCCATGAGAATGATTAAAAGATTAGAAACCATGCCTTATAGTGATAGATGCAAGAATTTGGGTCTTCCCTGGCTTCAGGACCTAGATTTCCATCGGCAGGGAAGAGGAAATATAACATAGCATAACAAAGGGAAGGTTAAGGGGTGACTTGATTGCAGTCTGTAAGTACCTACAAGGGGAACAAATATTTAATAATGGGGCTCTTCAGTCTAGCAGAGAAAGATCTAACACAATCCAATGACTGGAAGTTGAAGCTAGACTAATCCAGACTGGAAATAAGGCATATGTTTCGAACAGTGAGAGTAATTAACGACTGGAACAGTTTACCGAGAGTTGTGGTGGATTCTCCATCACTGACAGTCCTTAAATAAAGGCTGCTTGTTTTTTCTAAAGGATCTGCTCAAGGAATTATTTTGGAGATGTTTTATGGCCTGTGTTGCAGAGGAGATCAGACTAGATGATCACAATGGCTTTAGAATCTGTGAATCACCAGGGTGGTGACAATAATAATCTCCATTGATAATTCTAGTATCTTAAAGCATATTATGACCATTGCACTAGATTTGCTCTGTCCTCCAATTCACAGGCCAGCACCCGTGATCTAGTACAAGAGGGTGGGTGGTAGGTAATTTACTAACTTATTACCACCTGGGGAGGTGAGAGAGGAAAGTGTGGCTTTACACTGTCCATTACAATGGACTGTGTCCTGCTGACAAAATCTAGTCCATAGAACGATACATTCTTAATATCTAATTAATGTAAGAATAATTAGTAGTAGGACACCTATGTTAGCAGGAGTTCTGCGTCTGTCACTTGTCATGTGGGGTAAATGCCAAGATAGAGATCAAGGATCTGAGCAGAATGATGAAATGTGGGCTTAAAGAGAGTACAAAACTAGAGGTAACAAGACAGGGGAGTCAGAGGCAGAAGGATGAACTGCGACCTGAACAGAGCAGTCCACAGGAACACATTTTCTGTTTAGTTAAAGCCAACACACAGGATGCTTGGACGTGCTCTGATGCCCATCTCTAATGGTTACATGGGAAGTTACATTGAGCTTCCAGCTAGATGGGAATGATAAAAGCAAAAAGCTTTTCATTAAGGCATGGGAAATCGAAATGGCCTTTCCCTCCCTTCAGTACTCTGGAAATTTTTCTTGAAAGCAGATTTAAAAAAAAACAGTGAGGAAGCTGGTTAGGAATAGCATGAAGAGAGCAGTGAGGAGATCAGAACGCCACAGAATTACCACAGCGGCTGCTTAAAAATGTCTTGTTAGAACCCTATTGGTTATGCAGGCTCTGTAACTAACACCGGGAAAATGGGAGAAAGGAAGTGTTAGGACAGGGAAATAGCATGGTGCCTTGGGAGAGTTTCTTCAAGCAAAAGCAAGTGTCCTTTGAAACAGGGAAACCAGACCCAGGGATGCTAGTAGGCGGGAATATAAATGCTAGCAAAACCAAGACGAAATTGTTCTCCATTTCCATCATTATAGCTGCTCTAGAAAAAACACAGATAAGAATGGGAAGGAACTAAGGTGAAATGAAGGAAACAAATAACCAGAGGTATCGGGGTAAATCATGACAAATGATAACCCTAAAGGTAGGAGCTCCATTGGCAGAAACTCTGGGGATGTTTAGCTCACCACATTGTAGATGGGGCAGATAAGGAGATGAGAGAGAAGTTAGAGAGTCCTCTTGCTGTGGCGATCAGTATGACAGGAAAATCATTGCCCCAGAGTTGTGGAGATGAGACACTCTCAGGCAGACAGAGCAAAGGGAAAAAGAGATAATGGAGCAACTCAAGAAATTGCATGGCAAGAAACTGCTTGATTGAGGGGCAGAAGTGGGCTGTGGGAGTGGATGGTCTGAGGAACCTCAAGTACCATGAAGTCGCACAAGAGAACTGGCTCTGCCACTTTCCCCTGGGCCCCTGCCACACCAGATTTGTGAACTGAAGATTTCAGTCTCCTGCGTCAGCACTTTTCAACACCACTTGTGGGGCTGTCAGCAAGGAAAGTTTCCATTGCCGGGGGACCGTGTGATACAGTGGGTGGGACTTGGCGTCAAGAGATCTGGATTCTGTTCCTGGCTCGGCCATGGACTCAGTGTCAGACTTGGGACAAATCAGTTCAGCTCTCTGTGTCTCCCTCAGTCTATAAAGAGAGGATCATCATAATGGTGCTTCCTCACCTTGGTAAAGTGCTTTGAGATCCATGGGAGAGAAGCACTAGAGACAGTACTTGCTAAGCAGGAGCATTACTTATTCTTTTGTGGTTTGTACAGTGCTGAGCATATTAGTGTTAAAATATATTATTCATTACTGAGATTCTGGTAGTGCTCATAAACCCTGGTCCTGGACCGGGACCGCATTGTGCCAGGCACTGGTCAAACACCGAACAACACGACAGTCCCTGCTCAAAGATCGGGCACTACTACACTCTACATTCACTTGAGTTATAAACAAAACGAGTTATTATTTCTTTCCGTTCTTACAAAGGGTACAGAGAGCCTCTGCCAGGTGATTTGATGGATATTTAATGCGCAGTCCTCAGTTAGTGTAAACTGGCCCAGCTACACTGATTTCAGTGTAGGAAATGAACGTACCTACATTTCATTTAATAGATTGCATAGAGTTCAAGGCCAGAAGGGACCATTAGACCATCTAGTGTGACCTCCTGTACATCACAGCCACTACAGGTATGTCCACACAGCAACTAGACACCTGCGGCTGGCCCATGCCAGCTGACTCTGGTCACGGGGTTCAGGCTGGACAGCTGGGCTCAGGCAGGGATCCAGGATCTAGGACTCTGCAAAGTGGGAGGATCCCACAGCTCAGGCTCCAACCTAAGCCCGGAAGTCTAAACAGCAATGAATGGGCCCTGCAGCCCAAGCCCATGCAGCTGGCAGACATACCCCAAATTTCCCCCAGTTACCCCTGCATTTAGCCCAATCACTTGGGCTAGCCTAAAGTCCTCAGGAGACTAATGTTTGTTGTGCGACATGGGCTGAGACCCCCCCTGCCAGAGAATTGATTAGGTGGGATATTCTCGGTGCAGGGTCAGCTTCATCTATTGGGAGAGGAAATTCAGCGTCCCCAAGTATTCTGTGAGTTTGCCGTCACTGAATAGGAAACTCTCTCAAAGAGATCTATATGGATCTACACCAGCTGAGGGTCTGGCCCCTCAATGATAAGCTCGACATATTGAACCCAGGATTGAAGGCACAGAAGTGGGTTAAAAGTCCTAGATTTTCACTGGCAGGGAGGAGGAAATATAAAGGGTCAAACAAAGTCTTACAGTGCGTGGGGCCGTGTCCATGTGGCCCAATGTTCACCTAATGGAAAGAGAGGAATGGGCCCAGGATGGAGTAAGGTTCAGTAGAAAGCTGCTTGACTCCTAAAGCATGAGCCATCCGTTTAGCTTGTGACAGGGAGACGCTTATCCCGGTCCGGAGGAAATGTCTGGCATTGCCCATGTCCTCCCTCCAGCATAATCAGTCTGACTCCAGCAACAGCTTCATTAACGTCACATTGGAACCTCTGCAGGCTCCTGGAGATGCCCGGGCATTCTGCTGCCGTGTCCGAGGCGATGCTGACCGGCCAGCCGATGAATCAGCTCTGTATGTTCTGACCCACACGAGGAACGGGTCGTTTCCTGATAAAGAGGGGCATGGCTGAGCTGTATCTGCCAACGTCACGCCGAGGTGCTCTGTGTTCTGGGGGAGGGTGGACAGAACCCACCCAAAGGGAAGGCTGCTAAACCATTGGAAGGATGGGAGGCATGGCTCCCTCTTCTACCTGGAGCAGCCATGATGATAACGGTGTTTACTTTTCCAAAAAGGAACAGCTCTGCAAATAAAGATTAGTCCCTCCGTGATCTCGCTGCAGCAACCCGCAGCTGTTGCCAGCTGAGCAACCAAACAAAATGGAGGGAGGGACGATTAGGAGTAACAAGCTGTATCCCAATCCTGAAGCCCCCATGCTTGACTTCGGTGGATGCTCTGCAGCACCTGATTATGGAGCGCCAGGCGACATATTTCATTATTGTATAGCACCTCCAATACCCAGTGTCAAAAATACTTCACTGCGAGTGTCAGAGAGGAATGCAGAGAAAATGACAACGGAAAAAAAAGATCGTTTAGCTGGGTTTTAATGGTAGTTTGTAGCTTATATGATCCCCAAAGCGATGGGACCAAACCCCGCAGAATAGACAGCAATCGCTTCCGTGCTGACTGCCAAATCCAGGCCAAGACATAGGGTGTGTGGTGACACTGGGCAGCACAGCCTGGGAGCTGGAGAGCCAGAGACAACAGCCAGGTCTGCCTGTGTCCAGCAGCTGCGATTAAAAGATCCCTCTTTGTAGTCACATGGCCGAGTCATAGAATCATAGAATATCAGGGTTGGAAGGGACCTCAGGAGGTATCTAGTCCCACCCCTGCTCAAAGCAGGACCAATCCCAACTAAATCATCCCAGCCAGGGCTTTGTCAAGCCGGGCCCTAAAAACCACCTCCCTAGGTAACCCATTCCAGCGCTTCACCACCCTCCTAGTGAAATAGCGTTTCCTAATATCCAACCTAGACCTCCCCCACTGCAACTTGAGACCATTGCTCCTTGTTCTGTCATCTGCTACCACTGAGAACAGCCGAGCTCCGTCCTCTTTGGAACCCCACTTCAAGTAATTGAAAGCAGCTATCAAATCCCCCCTCACTCTTCTCTTCTGCAGACTAAACAAGCCCAGTTCCCTCAGCCTCTCCTCGTAAGTTATGTGCCCCAGACCCCTGATCAGTTTTGTTGCCCTCCGCTGCACTCTCTCCAATTTGTCCACAGCCTTTCGGGGGGGGGGGGGGGGG
>QXTE01000156.1:1940203-1965755 GCA_003942145.1 Platysternon megacephalum
GAGTGTAGTAAGTGAAGGCCCTGATAAAGGCCCAGTATGAGGCCTGAGGCCTGAACTGAAGTAATGGTCAAAACTTTGCTAGCATAAAGCAAAGTTAAGCTGTGAGCCAGAGGCAGGCCCTGCTCACAGAAGCTGGCAAGGAAAGGGCTAATGCTGCAAGAAGATACATACCTAAAAGGTACAGAGCACTAGATATCATGTATACTAGCAAAGTTTTGACCATTACTTCAGTTCAGGCCTCAGGCCTCATACTGGGCCTTTATCAGGGCCTTCACTTACTACCGTTTGTACAACACAGCAATAATGCAGGGAAAAGTCTCCAAGAGGATCTCGGCATGTATATTACATCCTCTCCTTCCTGATACACCTCTACCCCAGGGCGTCGCCATGAAAGGCAATGATCCAGGCCCATGGAAAGATGCTCCCCATTGATGTCTCTGTTAGGAACAACCACACTCCTAAAGGTTTGTTGTTTGGAGCATCAACCCCAAATTCAGACACTTTTCCAGAGTTCACGTACGTTTTTCAACCCACTTTTGCCCGGTTTTCTCCTGAGATGGCCAGTATTTCCTGCTCTGGGCTGCTTTTTGAGTCCGGCCAGAGCAGATAGTCCAAATATTTTGGTCCTGGTTTAGAGGAAGATGTGGCTCTTCTCTTTTCCAACCTGGTTTGCCCATTCCACTCATTTGCACTAGGGAGGTGGGATAGCCTAGTGGACAGACTGGGAGTCTGGCTTCCATTCATTGGCCTGTTAGGTGACCTTGGGCAAGTCACTTCCCGACCCCGTGCCTCAGTTTCCCCACCTATAGAATGAGGATAATGATACTGACCTCTTTTGTCAAGTGCTTTGAGGTCTCCCGCTGAAGCGCACTCTATGAGAGCGAGGTATTGTTAGTCCTAGTCTTACAGAGCTGCAATTCCATTGGTTTGAGTGGAGCTATCTGTGATTTACCCTGGCACAAGAGGAGAATCCCAGCGCCTTGCTCTTCCATCTAAGGGTACGTCTCCACTACCCGCCGGATCCGCAGGTAGTGATCGATCTGTCGGGGATCGATTTATCGCGTCTAGTGTAGACGTGATAAAATCGATCCCCGATCGCTCTGCCGTCGACTCCGGAACTCCACCGCGGCGAGAGGCGGAAGCGGAGTCGACGGGGGAGCGGCAGCGGTCGACTCGCCGCCGTCCTCATGGCCAGGTAAATCGACCTAAGATACGCTGACTTCAGCTACGCTATTCGCGTAACTGAAATTGTGTATCTTAGGTCGACCCCCTCCCCCCCCANTGGCACAAGAGGAGAATCCCAGCGCCTTGCTCTTCCATCTAAGGGTACGTCTCCACTACCCGCCGGATCCGCAGGTAGTGATCGATCTGTCGGGGATCGATTTATCGCGTCTAGTGTAGACGTGATAAAATCGATCCCCGATCGCTCTGCCGTCGACTCCGGAACTCCACCGCGGCGAGAGGCGGAAGCGGAGTCGACGGGGGAGCGGCAGCGGTCGACTCGCCGCCGTCCTCATGGCCAGGTAAATCGACCTAAGATACGCTGACTTCAGCTACGCTATTCGCGTAACTGAAATTGTGTATCTTAGGTCGACCCCCTCCCCCCCCACAGTGTAGACCTAGCCTTAGAGATCATTGTTAATGCTGGCTGTAAATCACACGGATTCAGTGGCATGTCAGAGCATGGGCTGTGAGAAATGGTTGTGTGTGTGGTCCCCTAATTCATACTCAAGAGTTTAAAAAAAACAAAAAAACAACCCAAACCCTTCGATCGTCACTTTTGAATTCCAGGTCAGGGCTTGACGGATGCAGCTCGAGTAAAATCACAATGACACCTGGAATGCAGTTCCCTTTTTCGTCTCCATGGCATTCTGTGGATTCTGAATGCAGAATAAGCCGGCCCGTCTGTGGTTTGTAAAAATGAATCTCCCACAAGTGCTAGCAAGTGCTTTCCAACAATAGCCGAAACCGTCGACACAGCTCGAGGCAGAGTGAGGAGAGGCCTGTTTGGGGTAGAATAACATCTGCTGCCTGCTTTCCATGCAATAATCCCCTACAAACAGAAGTGGGCCCGAGTCAAAGTCTGATCCAGACGTGGATCAGAATGTTAGGGGTATTTAACAGCGTTATTGATATCGGGGTGGGCATCTACAGACACCGACCAGCAAGGTGCTGCACAAACACCTAGTAAGAGACTGTAAGCGATGCTGGGCACTGCACAGACAAGTGTGGGAGAATGGCAGCGTTATTATGGCCATTTTACGAATTGAGAGAGATCAAGTGACGTGCCCAAGGTCACGGAAGGAGCTTGTAGCAGAGATGGAAATTGAACCAAGAGCTCACATGTACTAGTCTAGTGCCTTACCCACAATACCATCCTTCCTCCAGCAGAAGAAGCTGTCTGTCAGAGTCACTGGTGGATGGAGCAGGTGCAGGCTGGAATTGGGTGACCAGACGTCCCGATATTATAGGGACAGTCCCGATTTTTGGGTCTTTTTCTTATATAGGCTCCTATTACCCCCCACCCCCTGTCCTGATTTTTCACACTTGCTGTCTGGTCACCCTAGGCTGGAACAGGAGCTGGCAGGGATGGAAACTGGCACGGGCTAGAGCGGGAGCAATGAGAGAGTCCCCAGCTAGGTAGTGATGCTGGGCGGACAGAAGAGACTGCTTCCCTTAGAAGCCTATATACCTGCTTGGGATCACTTAGGTGGGACTAGCCTGTGGATTGGCTGAACCCCACAGGTAACCGATGACTCATTACACTCTGGTAGGCTGAGGCTCAGAGGTAACTCTGGGATGAGCCATCACATGATCAGATTAAGACGGGAGGGTTGAATAGCACTTTTCTTCACGCAGCGCACAGTCCACCTGTGGAACTCCTTGCCTGAGGAGGTTGTGAAGGCTAGGACTATAACAGGGTTTAAAAGAGAACTAGATAAATTCATGGAGGTTAAGTCCATTAATGGCTATTAACCAGGATGGGTAAGGAATGGTGTCCCTAGCCTCTGTTTGTCAGAGGGTGGAGATGGATGGCAGAAGAGAGATCACTTGGTCATTACCTGTTAGGTTCACTCCCTCTGGGGCACATGTCATTGGCCACTGTCGGCAGACAGGATACTGGGCTGGATGGACCTTTGGTCTGACCCAACATGGCCATTCTTATGTTCTTATGCTCTCGCACCTGTTATACTGGGAAGAACAAAATTGGTTCTGTTAAAATAAACTGGAACTTTCACCCAGACCTCAAGCAAAAAATTTTGTCAAGTTCAAAGTACCTTGCTTCATATTTTACCTTCATCTTATTTTTTAAATTTCATCACACTCTGTTCTACCAACAGCCTGATGGGAGTGCCAAAGGGCCAAAGCACCACCTGAGAGGCTATTCGTGGAGTATTTGAGGCCTGTCCAGAATCAGCATTCGGAATGGCAAAATGGAGTCTGGAGCAGGACCATTTCTGGTGTGGGGTTTGGTTTGGCAAAAGCAACACCTGACTGATTAGGTTTGGAAAAACTCCTTGGCCCATCTCCACTTGGGTTAATCATCTACATGAAAGAAGAAAGGAAAAGTATAAGGAGCAGGCAAGTCCTGGTTGGAGGTTACCAATGTGAAAACAAGATGTTAGAAGCAATACAATCCTTTCTAGTTGTGTCTCTCCGTTGCAGCAAATCAGCGTGTTGTAATCAACACATCACTTATTTCAAGGACAGGCTTGACAAAGCCCTGGCTGGGATGATTTAGTTGGGGTTGGTCCTGCTTTGAGCAGGGGGTTGGGCTAGATACCTCCTGAGGTCCCTTCCAACCCTGATAGTCTATGATTCTATTATTCTATTTCTGCTAGCAAAGACAGAAATAAAAACCATGCCGCAAGCGCGCAAACTTATAATTTCTCCATTATGTAATCTTCAAGATGATCTAGTTGAGGGGTGTGTGTGAATGCTCCTGCATGGTGACTGCTTTGGAGTCTTACATCTGCTCTTTGTCTACAGACCAGCAGCTCAAACTTCCCTCACCCATCTCCACCAAGGTGCCTCAATCCAGTCCTGGACTGAGGGGAGAATTCAGTCTCCCTGGCCCATTTGATCTCAGTCCCGATGCTAAGACTGCACACAGAAAGCGCCGGTTATGATGGTCAGTGTTGTGAATGATGAAAATGTACGGCTTCTGGCTCACCTGCCAGATCTGCAGCTTGAAAGCCATGTGAATCCCATGGGGAGGGTGAGATCCTCGCTGCTTCTCCAGCTTCTTCATACCGTG
Source organism: Platysternon megacephalum (assembly GCA_003942145.1). Lineage (NCBI taxonomy): Eukaryota > Metazoa > Chordata > Testudines > Platysternidae > Platysternon > Platysternon megacephalum. Next base: position 1,944,462 of record QXTE01000156.1, read on the forward strand.
TAAAAAGGCCAGAGTGATATACAGGCTCCGTAAAAGCCCTATATCTAGCCAAGGGAGGGCTTCCCGGGCACAGGCATTGTGGGAAACCACTGTAAGAGTGCCTTTCCAGGATCCCCTTGTAATGGTGGGGCTGGTGGGAGAGATGTGTTGAGGGTAGGGCGCATCATGAAAAGTTTTGGAGATTCCAGGCTGGGCTGAAGCCCAGGGAGGGGCCATAACTANAATCTCCTTCCTTAGAGGTTTTTAAGGTCAGGCTCGACAAAGCCCTGGCTGGGATGATTTAGTTGGGGATTGGTCCTGCTTTGAGCAGGGGGTTGGACTAGATACCTCCTGAGGTCCCTTCCAACCCTCATATTCTATGATTCTATGGAGGCATCTCCAGCTCCTGGAAGAGCTCATGATTGGGAGGGCTACAAGGTAGCCTGAGCCTCATCTCTCCCTGGGCTGCGAGTTGTGTGTGAGACAGAATCTCATGCAGAATCTTTAAATCAGGTCTGGATTGTCCATTGAACGGACAGGCTCTACTGAACCACAAGGGAATGAGCTGGATGCCGGGATCCCTGGGTGAAACGCTCAGGTTTGAGTAACACAGGAGGTCAGACTGGAGAATCAGAGCGATCCCTTCTGCCTTTAACATCTTCGAATCAGTTGAGTCGACTCCAGCACTTAGGAATGCAGTTTGCAGGTGCAAAAGGGCTGCCCCCCTCTGTGCAGGTGCACCGTATCGCTCCTGAACACTGGGTCCTATTCCCCAGCGCTGCGACAGACTCACCGTGTGACCTTGGACACATCCTGTCAGCAGCATGCTTGTTTCTCACCTGCCAAGGGGATGGGTGTATGCATCATCATCACCATCGACAAGTGTTTTACAGTGAAACTCAAAACAGTGTGGCAAAGTATTTCCCCCTGGGATTTGAACTCTGTATCCTGTGCCACCCATCCTGGAAAGAGGCCTATCCGGATGTCATTCTTGCCTATATTTAGCATGTTCAAAGAAATCAACAATAAAACAGAGAGGAAGGTTCTTGTAATTAAGTCACTCTAGCAGAACGTAGCTGATCTAGGTTCAGTTCCTGGCTCTGCTCCAGACTGGGTGACCTTGGTCATGACACGTACTCTTTCCGTGCCTCGGTTTCCCCTCTGTAAAATGGGGATAACAGCCTGAGCAAAATCCATTTAGAACCTCACAGGTTTGGAGTTCTTTTCTTTGTCTCTCCTACTTAGTTTGCCTTTGTTTAAAGCTTAACGACGAGGATTGTCTGGGGCTTTCGAGCCAGCGAGTCAGTGGGAGACAGAGAGATCCTTAAAAGGTAATAGCTAAATAAGTAACGCGCAGAAATCCTTCACACTCACCTCTGTGCTGGCAAAGGAAGATGCAGCTGACAACGATTAGCTGAGTGTGAGTTTGAAGACAGGCTTCCTGCAGATGCCCCTAGACCTTTTTAACCCTAAAGGGCCCAGAGATTAATTAACAAAAGACAAAAATCAATTAAATCATGTTCTTATTTTTTTCCCTTCATTATTTTTAATGCAATGCTGACACCATTTAGGTTTTTCTCTCAGGCAGGAGGGACGTTTTCTAATAATAATAATGTTTTAAGTCTTGGTGCCTGCCTGGCTTTTCTAATAGCGTATCTGGGCTTTTCGTGCCAACATTATGTCACTCAGGGCAATGCGTGTTTGAAAAAGAGCCTGCCTTTATTTCCAGCATGAGTCCTGGCACCTGGCCAGGTGAAACTGACATCACCCAAAGCTTCAGGGCAGAAGAAAGGGATGGAGTGGAAAATAAGTCCCCCCAGAGCAGTGGGAGAAAAGTTTTGTTTCTCTTTGGAAGATTTTTTCAGCCGTTTCCTTGTCAGGGCTGACTCAGTGCTTAAGAAAAGCTCAGTTCACCTCCCTAGATCAAGTTCCCAAGTGCATCTTTGGCCTCTTGTGTTCTGCACCCTTCCACCTCAGCCCAAACACCCGGCCTGTCAAGGTGAAATAAGATAATTTAATCTATTTAAGTTGTCAGCTCCAGGATCCAGCAAATTCCTCTGGCCTCTCCAGCTCATGTTCAGTTTCCAGAACCAAAAGCTGCCTTGCCCTTCCTGGGAGACGTCACTGCACCTGCTCTGTGTAGGGGATGTACTGCAGTAAAGTTCCTTTTGGCAGAGAGAGGGCTCCATTGTAATGCATAGCTTTCTTGCAGCCCATGGTTCTCTCTGCGCATTTAGCTCCCAGATGAAACTGGGCAGGAATTGGATTTTCTGGTTTGAGGGAAATCCCACATTTCTGACTAATTTTGGAATGGAAAAAAAAAAATCTTCCCGCAAAATGAAATTCCGGGGCGGGGGGAGGAATCACTTTGGGTTGATCGAAACATTTTGTTTGGCTAAAACTGAAACATTCCATTCTGATTTCGACCTTTGTAAGCCTTTAAAGCAAATTTATGTTAAAAAAAACCAACACAACAACAATTATTTGATTTGAACAGTTTCGAAACAAAAAAAAAACAAATGGAAACGTTTTGTTCTGAAACTGTCAGGGTGCTTCAACATTACCCAACTGCTCCATTTTGGTTCTTTAAACAATATTTTGTCAAAATGGACACATTTTTCAAAATGTTTCAATTTCAATGAAAATGGCATTTTTCTCCAAAAAAAAACATTTCAGTCAAAAAATTCTGACTGGCTTTACTTCCAGACTGTTGCCCAAAAGAGCCTTCCTCTGCCCTCACGTAGCACTATGTAGCCATGAATGGGATTGCTAACCACACTATATTATTATTTTTATTATATATATCACCGCACTGACCAGGAACCCCAGTCTTAGGTAGCATTGTGCTAGCTGCTGTACAAACACAGGACAAAACACAAGAACTAGGGAGTCACCAAATGAAATGAATAGGCAGCAGGTTTAAAACAAACAAAAGGAAGTATTTCTTCACACTGCGCACAGTCAACCTGTGGAACTCCTTGCCAGAAGATGTTGTGAAGGCCAAGACCATAACAGGGTTCAAAAAAGAACTAGATAAATTCATGGAGGATAGGTCCATCAATGGCTATTAGCCAGGGTGCGCAGGGATGGTGTCCCTAGCCTCTGTTTGCCAGACGCTGGGAATGAGCAACAGGGGATGGATCACTTGATGATTACCTGTTCTGTTTATTCCCTCTGGGGCACCTGGCATTGGCCATTGTTGGAAGACAGGATACTGGGCTAGATGGACTCTTGGTCTGACCCAGTATGGCCATTCTTATGTTCTTAAAAAGACAGCCTCTATCCCAAGGAGCTGGATGGAATCAATGATGGTTAGATGGGAATATTGGACCCTTTGGTCAACTCATTTCCCCCGTTTCCTCATCTGAAAAATTAGGATTATAATACCTAGTTTATCCATTTGTAAAGCACTTTGAGGCCTCCAAATGAAAAGTGCAGCGTATTCGTTTCAAGTCCAGCCCCTGCGCTGAGGCAGGACCAAGTAAACCTAGACCATCCCTGACAGGTGTTTATCCAACCTGTTCTTAAACACCTCCAAAGATGGGGATTGCAAAACCTCTTTTAGAAGCTGATTCCAGAACTTAACTACCTTTAGAATTATAAAGTTTTTCCTAATATCTAACCTAAATCTCCCCTCTTGCAGATTAAGCCCATTATTTCTTGTCCTATCTTCAGTGGGCATGGAGAACAATCGACCACCATCCTCTTTATAACAGCCCTTAACATATTTGAAGACTATCAGGTCACCTCTCAGTCATCTTCTCTCAAGATGAAACATGCCCAGTTCTTTTTAAACTTTCCTCCTAGGTCAGGTTTTCTAAACCTTTTATCATTTTAGTTGCTCTCCTCTGAACTCTCTCCAATTTCTCCACATCTTTCTTAAAGTGTAGAACCCCAAACTGGACACAGTACTCCGGCTGAGGCCTCATCGGTGCTGAGTAGGGCAGGACAGTTACCTTCCGTGTCTTACACATGATACTCCTGATAATACACCTGAGAATGAGATTAGCCTTTTTCACAACTGCATCACACTATTGACTCTTATTCAATTTGTGATCCACTATAACCGCCCAATCCTTTTCAGCAATACTAGCACCTAGCCAGTCCTTACCCATTTTGTACCTGTGCCTTTGATTTTTCCTTCCTAAGTGAAGTACTTGGCACTTGTCTTCACTGAATTTCATCTTGTTGATTTCAAAGCAATTATCTAATTTGTCAAGGTCATTTTGAATTCTAATCCTGGCCTCCAAAGTGCCTGCAACCCCTTCCAGCTTGGGGCAAATTTTATAAGCACTCTCTCTCTCTCCGCTCCATTATCCAAGGAATTAATGAAAATGTTGAATAATACTGGACACAAGACTGACCCCTATGAAGCCCCCTCATACGCCCTCCCAGTTTGACAGCAAACGACTGATAACTACTCTTTGAGTATGGCCTTTCAACGTTGTGCACCCACCTCATAGTAATTCACCTAGACTGCATTTCCCTACTTTGCTTATGGGTATGTCATGTGGGCCTGTGTTAAAAGCCTTACTAAAACCGAGATACATCATGTCTACTGCTTCCCCCCATCCACTAGGCCGGTAACCCTGTCAGAGAAGGAAATTAGGTTGGTCTGGCATGATTTGTTCTTGACAAATCCATGATGCCTATTCCTTATTACAAATTAATTGTTTAATAATTTGTTCCAGTATCTTTCCAGGTGTCGAAATTAGGCTGACTGGTCTATAATTCCCTGGGTCCTCTTTGTTCCACTTTTGAAAGATAGGTACTATGTGTCCCCTTCTCCAGTCCTCTGGGATCTCACCTGCCCTCCGTGAGTTCTCAAGGAACTAGCTGAAGCAACCTTGGAACCATTAGCAATTATCGTTAAGTACCCTAGAATGAACTGAATCAGTCCCTGCTGACTTGAATACATCTAACTTATTTTGGCTTCCGTTCTGTCTGCATTGTTGTTAATATTAATTGTGTTGAGTATTTGTTAATGGTTCTAGAAATACTTCATCCACCTCCTCTTCCTGATTTGGTGTTCTGTAGTGGACCACTACCCTATTTTCCCCTTTTTATCTTTACCCAGAGACTTTCAACTGGTCTGCCTCTTACCTCCTTCTGGACCGTAGAACAAGTGTCTATATTCTTTGTGTATAATGCAACATCTTTCCCTGCCTGTCCTTCCTGAACAAGCTATATCCAGTTCTTGAGATTACCCCACCAAGGCTCTGTGATGCAAGTTAAGTCATAATCGAGTTTGTGTACTGATACTTCGAGTTCTCACTGTTCATTCCTCTTGTTCCTTGCATTTGTGTATAGACATCTCACATGTTGTGCACATTCCCCACTGATTGTCCTCTTCTTGCTCCTCTGACCCGATTGTAATTTTGCATGTCTCCCCCACAACCATCTAGCCCTTTGTTAGGGTCCCCCTTTTTATGCTTACCTGTGGGCTTTTGTCACCTACCCCTTTGAACCTAGTTTAAAGCCCTCCTCACTAGGTTGGCGAGTTGGTGCACAGAAATGCTCTTCCCCTTCAGATGCTCGACTGATGAGATCATGAGACTAATCAAACATTCTGAAACTCCACCTCTGGAAACAATACCCTGGTCAGTCAACTCACCATGCCATTGATTTATACGGTGATTGGAACATAAAATGAGGATTCAAGCATTTTCAGGGGGAACACCCAAAATATCAAGGCCCTGAATTTAAGGGGTGATCCCACAGGCCCCACTGAAAACATCTAATGCTCCCAGATTGGCCCGCACAGGAAAAAAATTAAGATACACTAGAAAAATTACAAGAGCATTCCATCCTCCTGCTTCTGGGCACTACCTGAATGCCAGATAGGGACAGGAAGAAATTTCTCCTTGTGGTATAGCATTGCATAATTAAGTTATATAATGAGAAGTTTGTTCCTTCCCCTGAAGCATCTGGCACAGGCAACTATCAAAGAGAGGTTACCAGAATAGATGGACCATCAACATTCTCCAATATGGCAATCTGTATGTCTTTGTGTCTGAATGGTGCAACCTGGGACATCAAAGTGTCCATCTTAATTAATGCCAGAAGAGTTCACATTTTGAAATGCAATGACACGATTGGTTGGTTTCCAGGAATTATCTCATGATAATTCTCCCACACACAGACAGGCTGGGCTCGGGTTTCATTACCGAGTGAAATAAATTAAAACCATCTTTTTTTCCCAATAGCTACAAGGACCTAATCAGACCGGTGACTTCGACCTGTGAGTGCTCGTCATTATCTGACATTGCGGCCAGACGGCAGTTCAAAAGGATCGCCTGAGTCCTGGATTGCTGTTGCCATGTCTTTATAAGATGATCACTAATCACTGTCATTTATCATTACTATTATTGTTGTTATTTAATTATATTCCCCTGTTCTAGCCTAATGGAAGTTTGAATTCGCTGGCAGTAATGAAGGATGGAAATTATGTCAAAATAAAGGGGACCCAGTCACTGATCAGATGCTCGGCAGTAATAGTGCAGTGTTAATAGCTGATGTGACATGGCTTCAGGGTGCGAGTGAGTCTTGAAATGGTATGCTGAGTCTGTTACCACTATGTCACCAGTTCAAATGTGGACCCCGGTCAGTAGTGGCAGGGTTGNATTGGCCACTGTCGGTAGACAGGATACTGGGCTAGATCGACCTTTGGTCTGACCCAGTACGGCCGTTCTTATGTTCTTAGGGTGACCAGCTAGGAAGTGTGAAAAATCGGGATGGGGTGGGGGGTAATTGGCACCTATATAAGAAAAAGCCCCAAATATCGGGACATCTGGTCACCCTAAGGGTCATCGACTTGATTGTCTCCTTGAAAAGAGTTGGTACTAGGGCTTAAAGATCTTACATCCCAAGACTCATGATAGAATCGAGTCAGTAATACTGACTGTGCAGCTCTGCAACTGGTATAATTGTGTTGTCTGTGGGGCGTTCTCTGGCTTGTGTTATGCAGGAGTCTAGCTAGATGATCACAGTGGTTCCTTCTGCCTTTAGAATTTACGAATTTCCAGCACTCTGCTGTCTGCAGGAGGCAGACGGCTGATCTGTGCAACAGGGCTGATGCAGCATGTTGCACCACNAGGATACTGGGCTAGATGGACCTTTGGTCTGACCCAGTACGGCCATTCTTATGTTCTTAGGGTGACCAGCTAGCAAGTGTGAAAAATCGGGATGGGGTGGGGGGTAATTGGCACCTATATAAGTAAAAGCCCCAAATATTGGGACATCTGGTCACCCTAAGGGTCATCTACTTGATTGTCTCCTTGAAAAGAGTTGGTACTAGGGCTTAAAGATCTTACATCCCAAGACTCATGATAGAATCGAGTCAGTAATACTGACTATGCAGCTCTGCAACTGGTATAATTGTGTCATCTGTGGGGCGTTCTCTGGCTTGTGTTATGCAGGAGTCTAGCTAGATGATCACAGTGGTCCCTTCTGCCTTTAGAATTTACGAATTTCCAGCACTCTGCTGTCTGCAGGAGGCAGACGGCTGATCTGTGCAACAGGGCTGATGCAGCATGTCGCACCGGGGATGCACACACTGTGCTCTCTCCAATGGAGACGTTACTTGTCTGATTGTTCTTGTCTAGCATTTCTCCTTGACCTACAAGGAAGCTCGTTCAGAACGAAAATACACGCCTGCTCTTTGTGCATGGAAAAGCATCACATTCGCCTTGACGTTAAAAAAAAGAATTATGAGAATGTTTCTATTCCTAACGGGGTTTGTAAACCCTTGTCCGTATTCCCCTACAAAACCTAAATCTGCATCCTGTGCCATGTGGCAGTATCCCTTTGAAAGGACCCTTCACCTTCAGGTATGTTAACTTTGATAAAGTGTCAGCAGGGATTTTCTCCACTGGAAATAAGTCATCGCTCTGCAGTGTGCTGCATAGGCAGTTGTGAGAACTTGCGAGAGCCGTGAAATTACTGCGGGGGTAAACTGGCCTCTAAGGGCTGTGATTTGTAGTGTTCTGCTGCAGCTCTAATTCTTGCCCTGGTCCATGAATCTCTCTCTGAGCCCAGCTCCTCGCTCCCCTCCTCTTTCCTGCTTGGCTTCTGCTTTTCCCCTGCTCCATCCTGCAGCCCCAGCTCCCCCAGGTTCCTGCAGCCATCGGTGGGAAAGCGTTCATTCCATTGACAAATCAAATCCTCCTAGTTTAGGTCTCGCCTCCACACCTTCATAGGAAAAAACACCTCATTACCAGGTGCTGGAGACTGTGATAGCAAAGCTAACACAGCCAGTGACTGTATTCTATAGTCAACACTGGTTCATTTGCAGCCTGGAGGCTGCTCTGTTTAAGTACCTTAAACGTCTGAAAGTCTTTTTTTTCTTCCATGAAAAAACAAAGATAGCGGGAAAGATGCAGAAGAACGGCCCACTCTATGCACTCCTAGCATCTCTCAATCAGATCTGTTAACTGGATATTCCATACAGACCGATGATCGGCTATTATTATCCATTGTGTACCTTGTGGCACCGGAATTGAGAAGAGAGGTAGCATATGAAGCAGGGGGAGGGATAGCTCAGTGGTTTGAGCATTGGCCTGCTAAACCCAGGGTTGTGAGTTCAATCCTTGAGGGGGCCACTTAGGGATCTGGGGCATAAACTGGTCCTGCTAGTGAAGGCAGGGGGCTGGACTCGATGACCCTTCGGGGTCCCTTCCAGCTCTATGAGATAGGTATATCTCCATATATTATATTATTATTATTAAATGGCCCAATCCATAGATAGCTGGGCACTTTGCAGATATACCTGCAGCTTTCTCAATGTTCCACAGAACACCAGCGTGAGAGGAAGTTCAGTTTCTGGCCGTCCACACGGCCCCACTTCTCATCTGACCGACCCTCGCAGCATGCATGCCCAGCTGAATGAGCTGCAATCTCACTAAGACGTTCGTCTCAGGTAGGAAATTCTAGAACGATTTCACTGCGCTCAACAGGAAGAGAAAAGCTCTTGGATTAGGCTGCTGGAGGAATCTCCATGTCGAGTGGCCAGGGCGGAAAGAGAGTCAGACAGGGTGAGACCTTGGCATTCGGCCTGGAAAAAGAAGTAGCTGGGTAAATCTGCGTAAAGGGGCTGCAGCGGGAGCACACATCAGAGAGAACATCATCCTGCCAGGCTTCCGAACAGGTGGGGGGAAGTCATAAAAACTTCACTTGGAAGGAGGTAACACAGCACTAAAGCATGCGGCCATAAACCTCCCTGCTCCCTGAGGAGAGCCAGGGGTGTTGACAGATGCGTAAGGCCAAGAATCAGTGCCAAGGGGACTCCAAACACAGGGTCTTGTCCTGCGGGGAGCTGAGCATGTCCTTTTGGGAGCTGAACATCCTCAGCTCCTACCTAACCCAGGGAGACCTGAGAGTACTCGACGCCTCATCAAACTGGGCCTGCAGACCTGATCTATAGGGCCGCATGCCATTTTGTTCTCCATTGGACCTTTTGTTCTCCATTGGACCTTTCGATAACTAGCAGGGGCCAGCGTCGCCGTGCATACAAATTTCAAGATGCCTCTTTACTTCCTCTCATCTGGTGGTCATTGTAACAGTGACGCGATCCCTGTGTGATGGCAGAATCTTCTCTGGGCTTCATTCCTCCTGCCTCCTCCTGCTCAGATTCTTCTCTGCTGAGGCTGAGAACGCCGCTTCAAATCCAGTTAGTGAGAAGGGATTTCTCCAGCTGTAGACTGCTGCGGGGGAGTTCCACTTCCTACTGGGAACATGGGCGATGGGCCCAAACCAAAACACTTGTTCCCAAGGTCCCTGGACTTGGGATCCAGATGTGAGCTTCATAGCTGGAAGCCACTTGTAAGGCAAAGAGACAGGGCACTCAGTGTAGATTTAGTGTCAGAGCATCCTATTGTTTTGTGCTCATACAGCTCCCTTCAGCTGAGGCTCTCAAAGCTTTATACTTAATAGCAATAAACAATGATCATATTGCTTTTTACAGAAGTATGACCTAAGTGAGTCTCTTGATGTTGCACAGAGAGTCAGTAGGAGAACCCAGGTGTCCCAACTCCCAGTCCCTAGTGTTAGCCACTAGCCATCATTCTCCCACCATTTTTCTCCCCACTCCAACCGCCAACTTCCCCTTCCCTCCTAAGGAGAGAGGCTTACGTCCAAAACATCTTACACTTTTCTCCTTAAAGTACAGTCCCACCCATTACAGAGGAGGGATTCAGAGTAATAGCCGTGTTAGTCTGTATCCGCAAAAAGGAACAGGAGTACTTGTGGCACCTTAGAGACTAACAAATTTATTGTAGCATAAGCTTTCGTGAGCTACAGCTCACTTCATCAGATGCATGTAGTGGAAAATACAGAAGGAAGATATATCTATATATATACACACATGAAACAATGGGTGTTACCATACACATTATAAGGAGAGTGATCATTGTCAGCAGGAGAGAAAAATAAGTCTTTGTGGTGGTAATGAAAATGGCCCATTTCCAGCACTTGACAAGGAGATATAAGGAACTGTGTGTGGGGGGGAGGGAGGGATGATAAGCATGGAGAAATAGTTTTCCTTTGTGTAATGGCCCATCCAACGAGACTCCAATGAGAGACTGCTGAATTGGAATTAATTTGCAAATTGGACACCATCGAATTAGGTTTGAATAAAGACTGGGAGTGGATGGGCCATTACAATGATTAATTGATTAATTGATTAAGAAAAACGATTAAAGGTCTAGAAGACATGATCTAGGAGGGAAGATTAAACAAAACCAAGTTTTTCAATCTGAAGAAGATAAGACTGAGAGGGGACATAAGAACAGTTTTCAAGTACATAAAAGGTTGTTACAAGGAGGAGGGAGCTAAATTGTTCTGCTTAACTTCTGATGATAGGACAAGAAGCAATGGGCTTAAATTGCAGCAAGGGAGGTTTAGGTTGGACATTGGGGAAAACTTCCTAACTGTCTGGGTGGTTAAGCACTGGAATAAATTGCCCAGAGAGGTTGCAGAATCTCTATCAGTGGAGATTTTTAAGAGCAGGTTCGACAAACACCTGCAGTGGCGGTTTAGATAATACTTAGTCCTGCCGTGAGTGTAGAGGACTGGACTAGATGATTCTATGATTTTTGATATTGTTCATTAGCTTTTGCAGCTGAAGATAATGTGTCCACAGGCATTTCTGATAACTGCTGTCCCACACAAGTCTGTTTTTCTAGCTATCTACTCATTTGTAAGTGGCCAAACATCTGTACCATATAATGGACTCTTTTATGGCCTTTAGCTTCAATCCAGTTAACCGAGGACAGATATCCACATCATTAAAAATCACCCTCCTAATTAGCACTCATTTGTCCTCTGTTTGATAGTCTCAACAGAGAGGCCAATGACTGGATTGCCTACGGAGAATGACCTATTCTCATAGACATATCTTTCAGGCCAGGTTAGAGGCATATTTCTTGGGACAGTGTTGGGACAGCTTGCACAGCTCCTGCTGGAGTAGCAGAATTCCATCTTCAGAACAGCCTGGTATCTTGCAACCGGGTTAATTTCACCAGTGTGAAAATGTCACCAATGCCACAGTCAAAGAACCAGAACTATGGGGAAGTCATTGCCACTCTTCCCAGCTGCATTTCCGTATGTCATATTGGATAACTTGATGGAACAAACATATAGCACCACACGCCTGTTCTACAGAAGCATCTCAGATGGACTAAATACCCAGCCATCAACAAGTCCGCACAAAATGTCATTGTTTAGTCCAGATATGCAGTGATGGGGGCACATGAGATTCCTCCACCACCTGTCTACAAACTCTCTGGTGTCCCTACTTGTACAGTGCCTTCACCAGCATGTGTTAGTCTATAAACAAACACACCAACAGTTTAGAAACAAGAGCTATGCAAAGGTGACCTTTGGAAACAAAAGATCGCTAAGAAACGAAGACCTCCAATTTTCTTCGGACACGGTCTCCACTCTCTAATGTGTTCACAGCATGTATTGTCATTTGCTAGTCACAGAAATTGACAGCAAATGCAGACAATATTCCTTGAGGGCCATGGGCTTTGCAATAGCCTCATCCCTGAAACAAAGGCCGAGGTATATCTTAAAAACAAGTTAGGTTTCTGTATTTTAATTGTAGCCACCAGCTACTAGTAGCTATCTCTTATACAGAACTTTTCAGCCACTGATCTCGACAAATATCATTATCCCCATTTTATAGATGGGGAAACTGAGGTGAAACGACTTGTCCAAAGTCTCCCAGCAGGCTAGAGATAGAACCAGGATGAGAACACGGGTCTCCTGAGTCCCAGTTTAGTGCATTAGCCATTAGGCAACACTGCTTAGGTGAGAGAACTCTGACCCACCAAGCATACTTTAGGTTTGCACCATTCAATCTGAGTGGAAACCAGGGATATACAATTCATGGGCTTCACCCTACACCCATTCAAGGGCAGCGCTGCCATATACCCCAGTGGGGGCCAGATAACGCTCCATGCGCCATGAGCTGTGTGTGTGACACTGCATTAGCCCTCTGCTCTAAAGCCATTAGGAGGGGTTACTGAGCCAACCGGTTTGTCAGTGCAGCAGGCAGTCCATGCACTTGTCTCTGCCCATCTGTATTACGAGAAGCTGCTCCTTACCCTCTTGCTTGCGTGCCCAGCCACCCTTACTGAGCTTTATAAGTCACTGTGGGCCATCACCGCACAAGTGCTGCTGATTGCTTTGCAGGTTGCCAACTTTCTACTCACACAAAACCGAACCCCCTTGCCTCGCCCCCTGCCCCGCCCCTTCTCTGAGGCCCCGCCCACTGCTCACTCCATCCTCCCTCCCTCTGTCACTCATTCTCCCCACCTTCACTCACTTGCTCATTTTCACCAGGCTGGCTGAGGGGGCTGGGGTGCAGGAGGGGGTGAGGGCTCTGGCAGGGGGGCAAGCTCTGGCAGGGGGCCAGAAATGAGGAGTTCAGGGCGCGGGAGGGTGCTCCAGGCTGAGGCGGTGGGTTGGGATGCAGGAGGGAGTGAGGGCTCTGGAGTGGGGCCAGGGATGAAGGGTTTGGAGTGCAGAAGGGGGCTCTGGGCTGGGGGATGGAGCCGAGAGGTTCAGAGTATCGGAGGGGGCTCTGTGCTGAGGCCGGGGGGCGGGGGGGTGGGAGAAGGTATGGACTCTGGGCTGAGGGTGCAGGTTCCAGGGTGGGGTGAGAAATGAGGGGTTCAGGGTGCGGGAGGGGGCTCCAGGATGGGGCAGGGGGTTGGGGTGTGGGGGGGGGGAAGGTGAGGGCTCCGTCTGGGGGTGCAGACTCTGGGGTGGGGCTGGGGATGAGGAGTTTGGGGTGCAGGAGGGTGCTTCAGGCTGGGACTGAGGGGTTTGGAGGATGGGAGAGGGATCAGGGCTGGGGCAGGGGGTAGGGGCATGGGGTGGGCGATCAGGGGTGCAGGCTCTGGGCAGCGCTTACCTCAAGCAGCTCCCAGAAGCAGTGGCATGTCCCCGCTCCGGCTCCTATGTGGAAGCACAGCCAGGCGGCTCTGCACTCTGCCCCGTCCACAGGCGCCGCCCCCGGTAGTTCCCATTGGCTATGGTTCCTGGCCAATGGGAGCTGTAGAGCCGGCGCTTGGGGTGGGGGCAGAGTGCAGTGTCCCCTGCTTGCCCCTATGCATAGGAGCCAAAGGGGGGACATGCCAATGCTTCTGGGAGCCGCAGGAGGCAGGGAGCCTGCCTTAGCCCCACTGCACCGCCCACCCAGTCAGCGATGCTCGCTGGAGCCACCAGGGTCCCTTTTCGACCAGGCGTTCCAGTCAAAAACCAGACACCTGGCAACCCTATTGCTTTGATCAGCTCATCTCCAAGAAGCAATATTGGGAAAAAAGAGCAGCAGATACCCTAATACGTCTACTTGCACATAACTTCACTCACCAGGAGATGGCTCCGCTGTGCCACACAGAGAGCCTCAAAGAGCATTTATCTGGCAGAAAAACACCCCTTATCACTCTTGGGATCAAGGTCTTCCCTGATCCACTCCCCTCTCCCCCCCCCCCGAGTCAGAGGGATTGTACGGGGTGTAACTTGGTGCATCATTTCTCTTAATCCTTTCTTCCTAGTTATAGAATCATAGAAATGTAGGGCTGGATGGGACCGCAAGAGATGACCTAGTCAATTTCCAACCCCCCCCACGCCCACACCGAGGCTCAGAGTCCATAAACAAACTGAATCAAGATCGTAGTTGGAGTCCAGATGCTGCCCAAAGGTCGAAGTTGGATTGAACTCAGTCCAAGACTCTCTGGGGGCAGGTTCAGGGCTGGAGTGAGGTCGGCAGATTGTACGGACAAGGCTGGAGCTGACTGCAACAAGGCTCGGGCAAGGCTGGGCAGGAACAGGAGAGAGATCCAGGGCAGGCTGGAAACCTAGGGAGTATGTAACACCGCGAGGCAGCAGGAGAGTTCCTAGCTGAGTGGTACGATTGCACAAACTAACATGTGGCGGTGAGGGTGAAATACCTTCGCCTGGGGGGGTCATCTGACCCAGGCCTGTCCAGGGATAGGCTGCTGCAACATGGCTGAGAGATGACTCTCTGCTGGAGGGGTGAGTCGTTGTAGCGGAGTGAGCAGCCCTGGTCTGGCTGGGGGCCAGTAGCGGCGCCAGCTTTGCTGGCGCCCTAGGCGGTGGAAGGTCCCGCCCCCGAAATCCCGCCCCCAACAGCAGCGGCGGAAGGTCCCGCCCCCAAATTTTTACGGGCGGCGGGGGCGCAGGCGCCCCCAGAATAGCAGCGCCCTAGGCGACCGCCTAGGTCGCCTAATGGAAGCGCCGGCCCTGCTGGGGGCTTGCCTCACTGTCCCTAACCAAACTCGTCTGCCGACTCATTGGTAGTCTGAGCAGAGCGATCGAGACTGGCCCAGGCCACGGGAACTGAGCTACCATCTCTGCCCTAAAGACTGCCCATCCAGTTCATGACTCCTTGTGTTGTGCCCATTCTGCCGACTTCTGTCTCCAGGGCTGCCACTCCAGAACCTTTCACCGGCATTAAATTCAGATGCAAAACAAACAAGTTTGATAGCTGCTGCTTTGACTTTTGCACATGAGAGCAAGAGAGCACTGGAAATAAATAGCCCGCTGAAGAAATAACACCATCAACATGCAATTCCCTTGCTCACATTTTTCTTAGAAAGCAGTTTCCTTCCATCCAGCTCCGGGCCTGCAGCCAAATCTTGCTTTAGAAGAACGGAGACTTTCAATATATATAAAAAAACCTAATGTACCAAAAGGCTCCTGCACCCAGGCACAGAGCAGGCGACGGGTGTGGCTTTCAAAGCACACATTGTTCTTACCAGGCTTTCCACCCCCATGCGGTCATTAATCTTGCCTCGGCTGATGGGCTTCCAACTTCACAAGGTTACATATGTGTGCAAGAGGGACAGAGGGAAAGGCAGAGGATCGGTCAGATGACACGGAACAAGGAAGGTTTTGTTCTCAACGGGTTGGTCATCTGTACAGAAGGCACGTGCTAATCTTGATGGCAATTATTTATTTATTTTCAAGAGGCCCTTAAACAATGGTGTGCAATTAGATTGTAGCTGGGAACTCACAGAAAGCCCCTGAAAGGAAGGTTCGTGTCACTGGCAAAATCCCTTATAAATATTTCTTTTAAGTAACCCTTTTATTTCCAGTAACAATTGCATCGTTCCAAGCTGCAGGGGGAAGAAGGGCCAAGTTCACGTGGACCCATTCAGTCCTTCTGAGGTCTAGCAATGAGATTTGGCCATGATAGCCAAACCTAACTAGTGATTTGGGGGGGCCTTGTATTTGTGGGTGCCCAGCTGGAGATCTCTTAAAGAGGGTGGGTGTACCTGGTGTGCTCAGAACCTGCTTTCTGAAAGTCAGGCCCCATTAAATAAATCATCCCCCCAAAGCACTAAACACTGTTAGAAAATCTTGGCCGAGAAAATTTAAATCAACACTGGGCAAATTTTGCAGGTGTTTGGAGTTTCTCTTCAGATAAAGGTCCAATATTGTCCTGAAATAGGCAGGAAAATCTCTCTCCTCAGGCTTCCAGTTCTCTGTTTCAGTTGGGCTAGATCAGGCGTCGGCAACCTTTCAGAAGTGGTGTGCCAAGTCTTCATTTATTCACTCTAATTTAAGGTTTCACGTGCCAGTAATACATTTTAACGTTTTTAGAAGGTCTCTTTCTATAAGTCTATAATATATAACTAAACTATTGTTGTATGTAAAGTAAATAAGGTTTTAAAAATGTTTAAGACGCTTCATTTACAATTAAATTAAAATGCAGAGCCCCCCGGACCAGTGGCCAGGACCCGGGCAGTGTGAGTGCCACTGAAAATCAGCTTGTGTGCCGCCTTCGGCACACGTGCCACACGTTGCCTACCCCTGGGCTAGATGGAAACCTCACTGAGGAACTCAGGCAGAGAGAAGCTGTGCTAGATCAGGAGGAAGGTCGGTCCAGTGGTTAGAGCACTGCCTTAGGATGCAGGAAGTCCTGGGTCCACTTCCTATCTTTGCCACAGACCTGGGGCAAGCTGCTTCATCTGTCTGTGCCACCATTTCTGTATGTAACAAATCTTGGCTTTCTAGTCCTCTTCCTCGCAGTGCCCTACGGAGAAGATTGTTCATGTTTGTGAGGTGTTCCAACACTGCAGTGGGGCGGGGAAGGGTATATCGAGCGTCATTGAGCATATCCCCTGCTGCCTCTCTTGCGTGAACCATAGAAATGTTTCAGGCTTCAGTTCTGTGAAGGGTGAAGGCCCAAGCCGGTTGCATCAGAACCAGTTCGCCCATCCAGAGTACAATATAGGGTTAGAAAGCAACCTGTTGTAGCCACCATTCAGGATGACCACACTGGTGCAATATGTGTGGCCTGCTCCAAGGTAAAGTGTCCCCTGACTTTCTAGCCCATTGGCCCCAAAAGTCACCCTCCTAGGATGATAGATATGCAAAGATGGCGGAAATCAACATGAGAAGAAGAGCAAGAATGTACCATATATATAGTATGCATCACCCCCTTCTGGCTGGTGCAAGTAAGTGCACTAGTATGTGAGTTCAGGTCAGGAAGAATAAGGGAAGGAGAAAATTATAGATTCATGTCCAGCAAATGCTGGGGATGCGGGCAGAGAACGAGAGAGAAAACTTGAGCAGCTCTGCCCATGACATTTGGCCCAATTGCTTAGACAGTCAAAATTTGGCTTCTTGAAAGCATTGCGGAGGCGGCATTTTGCCAATCGTGATCCAAATTTGCTCTGTAATCTCAGGGAATTTGGAGGAGTGAATTGAGTGAGATGAGAGCAACAAAGAACTCTGTCTTTTTTTTTTTTTTTTAAATTCTTCTTGTGTATCTTCTGAAATGAAACTGAATATTTGGAAACTGGAGCAAATGCATCTTGGAACAGCGTCTTTCCTTGCTCGGAATGAAAAACACCCCTATTTAACATCTACTTCTTAGCACCAGTAATGTGATATGTCAGCATTAGCTAATTAAGGGATTTGTAAGTGAGCGCTGCACAAGTTGTATTTTTTGGGGACAGAGGAATGATAGGAGATTGAGCAAACCCTGGCTTTTACTGCCAAGAACCATAAAAGCTCTCCATCTCCCCTCCTAGATCTGTCATCGATAAAGATAGTTTAAGGAGCCATTCTAAGAACAGTTAGATAACTTCACAGTCAGCCCCTGATAAGAGGAAAGGGTGGAATACTGAGCTGTCACCAGTTATCAGCACTGGAAGACTGAGAAAGGTACCAGAATCGCAATTGCCAAGTATCTCCTGGAGCGGGCTAGTCTGGCCTTCCGTTCATGCCGGCAGCAGGGTCAGGCTCAGAGTCAACCCTTTACTGCATCTCCATTGCTGAACGGTGTGGGATGCATGGACTCGGGGTAGTCTCCTAGAGATGTCAAGTTGAGATCCTTCCTGCTCAGGGCCCGGCAGACTGGTAATATTGGATTTCGGGGTAGAGAGGAGAGATCCTGGTACTTAGAGCCATGATCTCTGTGCTTTAGCGTGAGAGTCAGGGGAATAATAAAGAAATAGCCACATAATCCTCTCTGTGGCAAGTGGACTCAGGTTCCTAGTCCCTGCTGTGTGATCTTGGGTTCTGTGCCTTTGTTTCCCTTCCCACCTTTTGTCTGCTTTGTCTCTCTAGACTATAAGCCCTTTGGGACAGGGACTGTCTCTCACTAGCAAAATCTCACCACCACGGTGCCTCTTGCTGGCCGTCCTGGGAATTAGCTCGGGTTGCCAGTGCGCCCTCCTCAGGTGGTGTCTCGCCTGTCATCACTCCTGTCTCCACATTCAGGACCCGCGTCGTCCTGTTCTGGACACAGCCCTCTGGCTGTACCCCACTAGGTTCTTTCCCCCCTTCCCGGGGACCAACAGTCCTCAGTCCAACCACTTGCCTCAGTGGCAATCTGCAGTCCGGGTTCTAGCCACTCGTCTCGGTGGCAGACTGCAGTCCATGCACCGGCCGCTCCCCTCAGTGGCCAGTGGGGGCAAAGCGGGGGGGCCAGGCCCGCCCACTACTCCAGGCCCCGACCCAGGGACCCTATAGCCAGCAGCCACATACTGCCCCTCCTCCAACTCTGACCCAGCACTGCTCTGTCCATGGCCCTCCAGGGAGTGACTGCCTCTGCTCTGCTCAGCAGCCCCTTCTTATATGGGCCAGCCCGGCCCTGATTGGCTCCTCCAATAAACCTTCCCCTAATTGGCTGGCACTACATGCCTTTTCCGTATTGGCTGCCTCCCACACAGCCTCCCCAGTGTGGCTTTAACCCCTTACATACCAGTGAGGGGCAGCTGGCCCATCACAGGGAGTTAGAGCAGGGCTCAGGAGCATGTGGAAAAGTCTTCTGCCTTGATCAAGGACAAAAAGAATCCTACACTGGCAGAGAACTAAAAGAAATCACCATTTCTTATTTATTTATTCTTTAATCAAGGATTGAAGGCGCTCGGCCAGCAGGTGAGATGCATAGGATCATTATTGTCTCATTGTTGCCTTATAGTCCCCTGTCTGTCTTCATCCCCCTGTCGTCTCTTGTCTTAGATTGAAAACCCTTGGGGGCAGAGTCCACCTTTTTCTTCTGTGTTCGTACAGTGCTGAGCACAACAGGGCCCTGACCAATGACTGGGGGCCCCTAGGGGCTACGGCACTACAAAGAATACATAATAGTAATGACCATGAACGACAGGCAGACGCTGCTGCAGGAGACGTCGGAGTTGATGGGCTCTCTGCCGCCGTTCAAGAGGGAGGCGTTTGCTGTGGAAGAGTGCAAGGTGGCATGTCAGCGGGGGATGCGGAAGCAGCTGTATCAAAACCAAGACAGACCTTTCAGTCCCGTTCTCCAAGGGCGACCAGTTCCCATTTCAAGGTGAAGCAATAATAATAAATATTGGGCACAGAAGTCCCACTGGGCCCAGAGCGCTGTATTACACGCGTACACACACACAGAGAGATAGTGGTTTATTTTTATTTAATTAAAAGCACAGACCTGTTTTGTCTCATCGTTACCCTCCTCCCCTAGTTATTACTTTAATCTCGGTTAATTTTAGAGTGCAGCAAACCATGGTGGCTCCTCTATTTAATACAAAAATAGATCAGAATGTGAAAGGCACCGGTCTTGAACTCCTGCTGTAACTCCGGGAGTGCTGTTCTCCAGCTAGCACCCTGCGTGCACTTCACACCAGCAATGAAGGAGGAAGATGCTGTACCTGGAGACAGATAGGCTATAGGAAGGAAAAGGTTCTTATATTTGTGAGCTCTGGGCCCTTATTCAGGTGTCCAAGAGTGGGTATCGAACCAGGCTACGCTCGGGATGAGTCAAACCCAGGACTTTCAGCTCAGCCCCTACTCCTTGAACTAAAGGAGTGCCTGAGCTCTGTTTACGATCGGTAACGAGCAGGCTGTTACAGTCATTAGAGCCAGCCACGCGGAGACACAATCACGCATGGGAAAATGGCACCATCAGTGGGATATTTCCAGGCTGCACAGTTCTCTGACTATACCGTGAATTCCCCAGCAATAGACAGCCTGCCTAAGCAGGCCGGCTTCGCTTCTCCCCTCAGAGATGGTACACAGTGTGACTGCCCCAGTTAAGCTTCCACACAGCCCTTTCTAAGCAAGCTCATTTATTCTCAAGGTGAAAGCATTACAAAGAAAACATATTCAAGCACTAAAAGAACCTACACACATGCTAATATGCTCACCAGAGATCACCCTCTCACTCCAGCAAGGGTGGATTAGTCCTTCAGACGCCAAACAGGGGGTTTTCCCGCTGGTTACAAGTTCTGCTCAGAACAAGGACCCTAGTCTCATGGGGTCTCAGTGGATGAAAGTTCTGCCAACCCTTCTCTAAGGACTGGGGCCAGAGGTCCTGTCTGCTCGCTGGATCAGAAAGAAGGCCCTGAATCAGTTTTAACCAAAATTATTTTCTTTGTGTGTTGGTCCCTGGAGAATCCAGTTTGAACCAGTATATTGGAGCTTGTCTCCAGGTGGCGGTAGCTCTCCGGAGGTGTTACAACCTGAGAGAATTTGCCTAAACATCCCTTCCCACCCCTTTCTTGTTCCTGGAGGGCTGTGGTCATCCTCCCTGTAGCAGGGCGTGTGGAAGGGGTTAAAAACAGCCCTGAGAAAGGGCTGCCCCGGGAGCCAATCAGGAACAGTCTTGAGGCTGCCAATCAGGGCCGGGCTGGGAATATAAGAAGGCCTAAGGGAGGAGCTGGGTCACAGTCTCTCTCCAGCCTTGATACGCTGGAGGGTAGGGATAGGATACAGAGGGACCTAGACAAATTAGAGGATTGGGCCAAAAGAAACCTGATGAGGTTCAACAAGGACAAGTGCAGAGTCCTGCACATAGGACGGAACATAAGAACATAAGAAAAGCCGTACCGGGTCAGACCAAAGGTCCATCTAGCCCAGTATCTGTCTACCGACAGTGGCCAATGCCAGGTGCCCCAGAGGGAGTGAACCTAACAGGCAATGATCAAGTGATCTCTCTCCTGCCATCCATCTCCATCCTCTGACGAACAGAGGCTAGGGACACCATTCTTACCCATCCTGGCTAATAGCCATTTATGGACTTAGCCACCATGAATTTATCCAGTCCCCTTTTAAACATTGTTATAGTCCTAGCCTTCACAACCTCCTCAGGTAAGGAGTTCCACAAGTTGACTGTGCGCTGCGTGAAGAAGAACTTCCTTTTATTTGTTTTAAACCTGCTGCCTATTAATTTCATTTGGTGACCCCTAGTTCTTGTATTATGGGAATAAGTAAATAACTTTTCCTTATCCACTTTCTCAACATCACTCATGATTTTATATACCTCTATCATGTCCCCCCTTAGTCTTCTCTTTTCCAAGC
>QXTE01000156.1:1967255-2030073 GCA_003942145.1 Platysternon megacephalum
ACAGTGTGCCCTTGTTGCCAAGAAGGCTAACGGCATTTTGGGCTGTATAAGTAGGGGCATTGCCAGCAGATCGAGGGACGTGATCGTTCCCCTCTATTCGACATTGGTGAGGCCTCACCTGGAGTACTGTGTCCAGTTTTGGGCCCCACAGTACAAGAAGGATGTGGAAAAATTGGAAAGAGTCCAGCGGAGGGCAACAAAAATGATTAGGGGGCTGGAGCACATGAGTTATGAGGAGAGGCTGAGGGAACTGGGATTGTTTAGTCTGCAGAAGAGAAGAATGAGGGGGGATTTGATAGCTGCTTTCAACTACCTGAAAGGGGGTTCCAAAGAGGATGGATCTAGACTGTTCTCAGTGGTGGCAGATGACAGAACAAGAAGCAATGGTCTCAAGTTGCAGTGGGGGAGGTTTAGGTTGGATATTAGGAAAAACATTTTCACTAGGAGGGTGGTGAAGCACTGGAATGGGTTACCTAGGGAGGTGGTGAAATCTCCTTTCTTAGAGGTTTTTAAGGAAAGGCAAGAGGAGCTGGGGAGCTCCAGCTTGGCAACTCCCCAGGTTGAGGCCTTAATAAAGGCCTAAGCAGGTACTGGGGCTGGGAGGTGCAGCGTGGGAATAGGCAGAGGCAGCTGGTCCAACCCCCTTGCCAGCGATGAGTGGCCATTACAGTCTGCCCCAGAGAACGGGGGCTAGATGATGACTGGCAGTAGCCACTAAGGCAAGGTGGGCTTAGGGGGAGGGGGTTCCCCTGGGAGGGGAGACCCAGAGCGTGGGGGTACTGCTGGGGCAGAACCCAGAGGTAAAGGGCACCGGAGTCCGGGAGGGACATGGGGGTCTGAGGCAGGCGAGACACCGGCCAACAAAGGACGCTCCGAGGCTGGAAAGGAGCTAATTCCCTGACCACCAGCAGGAGGCGCTGCACTGGTGAGTCTTCGTTCTGTTACACTCCCCCATGGGATTACATACAGTCCCTCAACAGTACGTCAACATTTACATGTTTAATGCAAGGAACTCCTAAAATACTGAAACTTAATTCAATAAGGGTTAACTTAATTCGATCAGGTTTGTGCAGGATATTGCAGGATGTTGTCATCTCTGTCACAGCTGGTTTCCCCATACATGCCAGTGCAGAAAAAAGGGGAGAGGAACCCAGATGTGACATCTCATACGTCGTGTGCGCAGAATGCTTGTTGAAGTTTTCCAGGAGGCTTCCCTGTTGCTCCAACTCTGAAATCAAGGGCCATTGTTGCAAAACGTCTCAGTCTAATCAGATTGTGATTTTTCTTTTACCTGCCATGTGTCCGCAAAGCAGTTGAAACGCAGCCAGTCAATTACAGGATTCCACCAACATATTCTGCCTTTGAGTGGGTGAGATGAGGCTCCAAGAAGACAATTGAGGCTTAAGAAACACTGCTATTGTCTCTCTCTCTTTTCTTTTTTTTAAGAGTTCTGGGAAGTGTGCATGAAAAGTAACAAGGATCTGGCTATCAGGGTAGGACTGCATCTGGAGATTATTTCATCTCGGGCTTTCTTCTCCTTCCAATGAATCTGCAAGGTGGAAACTGCTTAAAGAATGTATCTCTGAGATTCCCCGTATACCCTCCCCTCCACTTCTATCCCCATTCAGCCTTCAGTGCCACTTATGGAAAGATATCACTCAGTCATGCTTCGGCACCAGAAAAACAGGACTTTTTAATTCTTTTTTTCTTCTTCTTCAGAAGACGTGTCATAGAATCTCAGGGTTGGAAGGGACCTCAGGAGGTCATCTAGTCCAACCCCCCTGCTCAAAGCAGGACCAATCCCCAACTAAATCATCCCAGCGTAGAGTGTCATGGCTTCCTTATTTGTCGGTCCTTTACTGGAGCTGAAATTCCCTTTTGCAAAAGGGCTGCTAATTCCAGAGGCCAGGTTTACCATGGCCAAGACACCAGGCACCAGAGTCCTCTCGTTGACTCCACTTCCATTCGACCTCTGCGATGAGCTAAGGGAAGCCGCGTGGGGAAAAAATGAAGACAACCCCTAATTCTGGCTTGGACTGAATCCTGGAATTGCTCAGTGGCTCTAACCGACTTAGGGCCTGGTCCTGTCAGTTGCTGAGTACCTTTAATATCTGAGATGAGGATGTAGAGCAGGAAATGCTCAACACCTCACAAGTTCTGACCCTGAATGAGCTACAGGAGAAACTTTCTTACAAGTCAGCAGCAGCCTCCAGCCAGTAGGGGGTGCTCTAGTTGCAGGCTGTTACAGGGGCTGCTGATGCGGCTTCTGCAAGCTTCCCTAAATCGTGTTTAGCAATAATCATTATTATTTATTTCGATTTAGTTACTTCTTGTTACATCTATGACATCAGTGTCTAATGCCTGAGCCGGTGACAGAGGAAAGAGCCCACACCTCGTATCATCCAGTGCATTTAAAAAGAAAACGTTCATAAGTTTTAAGAATTATTTTGTCTAATTTTTCACTGTACTGGCAAGTGAGGAGGGAAAGAGTTCTGGGAATCTGGCTGCCTTTGGGGGAATGGGAGAAACAGGAAAATAAAATAAAAACATTTGCAAAGTGCCAAAAATGATAGGAAATGGTTATCAGCCTGAACAGTTCCTCCAGGGGTTATTAATAGCTAACAGTAAGCAAATCGTGACTCACTGGGCAAATAAGTGTATGTCCACCCTCAAACCTGACCTGGTTGATAGCTGCTTAACCCTGATTATTCCATCCTCACATGCACTGCAAGACCCCTGTGCAGCAAAGCACCACAATGCATGTCTGTCACTGTCCAGCCAAGCACTTAAGCATGTTCTTAAGTCCTGTTGACTTAAGCATGTAACAGTTTGCTAAATCAGGGCCTCAGATATTAGTGTGGGACTGCCACACATTTGAAAATATGAACAGGGATATGCCTTTGGGGAAAACTTTGTATTTCCATGGCATCATCTGCCCAAACACTTCATTAACATGACTAAAGACTGGTGCTACCCCAGAAATGGATAATCAATTCATAAGACCAATTAATGATCCTTTAGTCTCACGGCATCACTTGTAGGCATCTTACAGAAGGGGAAACTGAAGCACTAAGTGGTCGCGTTTCCCAGCCAATTGGAGCTGCGGAGCCGGCACTTGGGGTGGGGGCGGCGTGCGGAGCCTTCCTGGCCACCTATGCGTTTACGGGCCGCAAGGACCTGGCGGACACTTCTGGGAGCCACGCAGAGCTTGGGCAGCCAGGGAACCTGCCTTAACCCCGGGCCCCCACTCCGCCACCGACTGGACTTTGAACGGCCTGGTCAGCGGTGCCGACTGCAGCCACCAGGGTCCCTTTTCGACCAGGCGTTCCGGTCAAAAACCTTTCTATCCTGGTGGAGTTGCTCACTCCTTGTCCTTTTCTCAGGCCACTGTGGGTATGTCTACATGGCAACGTAAGCCTGGGCTTGAAACCGGGCTCAAGCCTAACCTCCCTTGCGTCTATACTGCAATTGCACTAATACAGGGCTCGGAACCAGGGTCCCAGGACCCTGCAGGGCTGGAGGGTCTGAGCTCGAGTTAAGCCGGGACCCAGGGTCCGAGCCCTGTTGCTTTGCAGTGTAGATGCAGCCCTGGGAGTCAGCCGGAGGTATCCCACAATTCCATGGGAGAACTTCCTTAGTCCTCCCTATCCCAGCAATCTGCAATCCACGCTATTGAAAA
Organism: Platysternon megacephalum; assembly: GCA_003942145.1. NCBI lineage: Eukaryota > Metazoa > Chordata > Testudines > Platysternidae > Platysternon > Platysternon megacephalum. The sequence goes on from QXTE01000156.1 coordinate 1,970,935, forward strand.
CAGAAGCCACCTCCCCCCCTTTGGGAACGGCAGCAGCTCGGGTCAGCGTTAACCCGTTGTTTTCTGATCACCGATCTGCCAGCGTGCTGCCAGCGCGCCTCCTGGGTTTGCAATGGAGAGCGAACCCATCAAGCCTTTGGCAAAGTGAGCTGCTTCCGGGTCACGTGCAAGGAGGGCAGCAAAGTTTTCCCACAGTGCACCACGGTCCTAGGGCTACAGCGACCACATTTCGGGGGTGGGAGAAGGGCACCAGGGACTCGGGGATATGGTGACTTTGACAAAGTCTGCACCCTGCAGTGTGGACGCCAGAGCCCTATTTTCAAGCACGGGTTAGAAAATCTCTAACATGGGGTTAAAATACAATGTAGACGCTCAAGCCCAGGGTTCCCTAACACACGTCAGCTGATTTGAGTCCCACTAGCCCTGGGCTCACACTGCAGGGGAGACATGCCCTGTGAGTCACACTTGGATCCAGGAGAGATGGTATTTACCGACACAGCACCTATTACTATAGACATTGCTTTTTGGCTATCAAGCAATATGGGACCATAATGTCGTCGCGTTGTATAAGGAACAAAAACCATAAAAATGTAGGGGGAGATGCTAGTGTTCTGTACAATATGGAATAATCCTACTCTGCTGGAAATAGAATAGATAGAAGCTAATAGATCTTTTCTATCTCTGGATCCTATGGTACTCTGTAACATAACACACTGAGTCCTTCAAGTATCACAATTTTTAAGATAAATGGTAACAGTTCATTTGGGCTTATTGGTTTGTTTGTTTGCAAATTCTCAATAGACAGATCATGTCTGATGAGTCGTTTGCTTGAATGGGTTGCATGAGTTTGATAATGTTTGCAATCTGCCTTTGACAAGTATTCATGATTTTCTGTTTGCATTGTACTTTAGTCTACTTAAGTCACATGGGACTGTTTCTGCTCCCTGATTGGACAATTTAAAAACCTCAAAAGAACAGCTCAAATACTCATGCAAATACATATTTGATGAGAGGCTTTTGTTTCCCACAAAGGAAAACTCATTTACCCAAACCTCTGTGACTAAGCAAATTAAGGCATCAGGAGTCAACACGTTTTTTTTCACTTTTATTTTATTTTTCATTTTTGTATCATAATCACTCAAATCAACTAGAGAGAGAAATTTTCCCTGGGTGTTTTTGTATGCCACATGCTTCATAAAATGTACTATACAAACATTTAGAATATATCCGACAATATGGAACATATTATAACCCTGAGCAGCTGTCATGATATTTCAAATATATTACATGGGATGACATAAAGTATCTTCAACATATTCTAATAATTTTAAAGTATACAGCGTGGTGTCCCATATTTTAAACAGCAGAACAATAGGCAATTCTGTTTCTTTAAAAATGCATTTTATATATTGTCTGCTATATTTTTACCATGTGTGCAAATAAATTATATGAAACACATAGTACACATATGGGAAAGGTATGATTTTTTTTTTTGGATTGCTTTGCAAAAAGTTTAAACCCTTTCTGCATTGTTTAAGAAACACTCAGTATCTCTGGTTTGGTTAATAGATGGTGGTGTGTGCAGCAAGGTATTTGAGATTTCTGATGATTCTTTGGCAGGACTTTATGGTTATGGTAAAGATGGGAAGTGAATAGGTTGACTTAGCCTCGGGTAAGCGACAAACATTTGTAGCTTGAACCCAGTGCTTAATCTATACCAGGCACCTCTAGGCTTGGCAATTCATAGCCCCAGCACCTCTGGACTTGGCAATTCATAGCCCCAGCACCTCTGGGCTTGCTGCATCAGTTATGAATGTAAAAAAAATTGCTTGAGTGCTGGCACATCTTTCACTACAAATTAAGCACTGCCTGGACCAAAGGTGTGGAGTGGCCAGCAGTGTCACACTATATATGTCATGGACTTACAGTCTGCATGTACCATAAAAGCTAAGAGAGATTTTCGGTGATTAGAAAAAGGGAAACAAGCAAATGCTGTAGCCCAGTGACGAGTCTGGATTTTATAAACACAGCGCTGTGAAAGAGCCATTAAGTAACTGACTGATTAATCCACTAGAGCTACCTTTTTTTAAAATTTCACTAAACTCAGGTGGCTAAAGATTTTGCTACCTGAGAGAAGCAGGATCCAAAATTTAGCATTCCACAATTAAGGTTGCCTGTGCAACCTTAATTCAGCCCCCTTGTGCATATGCATTATGATACCGTGATTAATTACATGATCCCACATACTATTTTTGCCACAGGACCCTTGCTCATTCAGGGCACTGAATGGATGGTGCTCACTTAGCTATTCAGTACTTTGGTTTAGCCTCAATGTGTGTCCCAGCCTTATTTACTGCCCACTATTCAAATCCGGCTTTGGAGACAGAATTATGGATGTCCTCATGGGCTTTTCTGTGGCGCTCATCACTCTAGTGTCCGAGTGCTGAGTTGCAAGGAAAAGCCTAGTGAGTACCTGCAGCTCTGTACGTGCTCAGTGGCTCTGAAGGGATGGCCCGTGCACAGTCTGGTGAGTACTAGGAGCTGACAGAGAGTCTGGAGCCTGCTTAGTGAGGATGGAACCTGCTGAGATTTTAGCTGCTAAAATCTAAGAAGTCTCTACTGAGCATGTGCAAATATTTCTAGGGCTTATAACGTGGCCAAATGTGGACAGATTTTCATAGCGACATCAACAGCCATGTTCCTGACACAAAGGCCAACCCCTTGCCAAATGTCAAGTCGCTGCTCCAAAATGGGGGGCGGGGAGGGGGTTTGTGCTAGAGCTTCTCAAAGAAAAGGGGGTTTTAACATTGCAAAACAAACGACTTTTCCCCAGCCTTCCTCTCAGAAATAGCTGCACTGCTTTGGCGTAAATTTCCCAGCCTGAGTCAGACAGCCGGCATAGAAAGTTTCAATCCCAATGGTTAAAACTTGGCAAAGTGATAAGCAACTGAAAACAGGGTCTTATAATGGGAACTGTTGGGGAATCTCGTTAACAGGCAGTGCTGCCAGCTGTTGCTCTAACGTATGCATTTGATAATAGATGCAGGTATCTATCAATCTATTACCACCGTTCATGGCACACTTGTTTCAATTGCAAGGAACTAGTCTAATGTCAGACTAAGGCTGAGTAGTTCCTGATTTCTGATGCCCATTTGATTTCAACTAGCATACGAAGCCATTGCTGGTGGTGTTACACGGGGGAAGCTTGGGAGCATGTTTGCTAGCCACCCAGTCTGTTCTCAAAGGTTAGAGCAAAGCAAGTGACAGGCAGTTTCCGCTGGAGGAAGCCGGACAGGGGTGCAGAAACTCCCAGCATTTGCATATCAAATGATGCGATCATGAGAAAGCCCCCGTTAAAAAAACCCAGAAATAAAAGCACCGTGTTCTCTACAGCTTTGCCATAGACAGATAGAAAAAAAATGGCATATCAGTGCGGGGTGAAGGCTCCATCCTTTCCCAATTTCTTGGCAGGATCAAGGGAAAATAACATTTAAAAAATGACTGAATAAAAAGCTCCCTCCTTGTTTTCTGTGGCTTGCGAGCCATCAAGCCTGCAGGTTAACGATGTCATCCACAACCAGCCCCGTGATGTTGTGTATTTGGGTGGTCTGCTCGAAAGAGACAAGCGCTTGACAGAGCTTTCCTCCTCACCCAGTGGATCCTCCTCTCTGTGTCTCAGGCTACAAGGGGTCAGAGAGGGGACACGGTGTGGGAAAAAGGCTCCTAATGGAGAGGGCAAGGAAAACAGCTGTGTGGGAGGCTGACCATGTGGGAGTCGTTCCTTGAACCAACTGAACGCTGGCCAGGCACCAGGTAAACTGAGGCATAATCTTCCTCCAGTGCTCCCTGGCTATGTGCCTGATATATCCCTCCTCCAACTCTGGCACACTTAATGTTGTCAATTCTCACAATTTTGGGCATTTTCATTAATGCCCAAGCTCCAGGAGTCATGTGATCACATGATACATGTTTTTTAGTCCTCATGGTAGCAGAATAAAGCTTGAAAACAGGATCCAAGGGCACCCTCAGAGCTCGAAAGCCAGACGGCAAATAAAAAGAACCCAAAACATATTATTACTCATGATTTTGGAGGGCCAGGGTCAGGATTTTGGAATGCTTGGGGTTGACAATACTGCCTGCTCTCAGACATGAGCGTGGCACAGCAGCTGGGCTCTGCAGTGAAGGGGTTAATAATGTGCTTGGCTCTGTACAAAGACAGAGGAAGACACATGGCATGGGGCCGGGTTACTTAAAAGTTACACACCCGCAACATAGCAGAGGTAAGTATCTACGTAGCTGGCTGGTCTTGCCTTGGGAAGAGCCTGTTAGTAGCAGCTTCAGTAATAGCAGCATTGAAAACTAGGCACTGTCCTTCACTGGCCAGGGAAAGGGAGGTGATGGTCTCATCTCTTATACAGATAGGGTCTAATTCAGCCATTGTCGGTCTGAATGCAGGGATCTCTGCTGGGTTACCCTCCCCGCTAGGAGGGATGTACTTCCCAGGGCGTGCAGAGTGGTCACAACCTGTTTGTGACCCCCTCAGTTGAGAGCCCTTGGCCTAGAGGATCACAATGATCCTTTCTGGCCTTAAAGCCTGTGGAATTTCTATGATAACCAAAATCATAGAAAATCTGACCAAGCCAGTCTTTAAATGTTCCACCTCAGTTATGTATTTCTTTGCCTGTGAATGACAATAAATAAATACTAATACCTAGCTCTTATATATCACTTTCAATCAGTAGATCTCTAAGTGTGTTACCAAGGCGGGCAGTTTCATCCTCGTTTCATAGATGGGGAAACTGAGGCACCTGGCAGCAAAGTGACTTGCCCAAGGTCACCCATCAGGCCAGTGGCAGAGCCAGGAATAGCTCCAGGTCTCTTGAGTCCTGTGACTTCACCACTAGGCCGCACTAAGATCATGCAGCTGTCCAGCACAGGAACCTACAATGCTCAGCCCGCCCCTTAAGGAAAGAACAGGGCAGCACAAGTTGTAGTTTGATAAGTGACACAATGCATAACCTGAGATTTTTATTTCTGGAAGGCCCCGCCCGGGTGGGATATTTTAGTAGGGCATTTCCTTCTATCAGTTTCAAACGTGTTGCTGCTCAGTTTGGTTTCTTTGTTCTTGTGTTGCAAGAGAAGGCAATGGAAACCCCCAGCTTCCCCATACTGCTCAGGACTTTATACACCCCGGTTGTGTCCCCTCTTATTTGTCTTCAATTGAAACGAAACCGCTTCCATTAGAGGGTCTCGTAGCACTTCACAAAAACTGATAAAGTCTGATCACCCCCCCCCAGCAGGGAGTGATAGAATCAGAGAAGTGTAGGACTGGAAGAGACAGCGAGAGGTTATCTAGTCCACTCCCCTGCACTCAAGGCAGGTCTCCTTAATAACTAGACCATGCTAAGTATTGATGTCTCTGTGTTACAGATGAAGAAACAGAGCAGTGAAGAAACTTGCCTAAACTCCTGCAGCACGTCAATATCAGAGACAGGATTAGAACGCCAGTTTCATAGCAGCCCTACTCTACCTTCAAGAGCACCCTGCCCCACGGTGCACACCTCCACTGCACCGAAGCGGGGTCAGCTGCATGGGGGGCCAGGAATGACCTACAGCCCAGCTGTTGTGCCTTGATGGAGGCATTGTTTTATTTCTGCTAATCTGACCAAGTATTCCACAGGAAGAAAATGTTTCCTGATTCCTGCAGTGCGTCTGTGGGTCATGCGAGAGAGGCGGAAATGGCACGTAGGGAATGCAGCCTCCTCCGCTCCAGTCGCAGAAGAAACAAAATAAGAGTCTGGTGAATGGAGCTAATGTTCATTGAGGGTCTGTTCTGAGCAATAGATGTGGCTGACATTTCATGTACTGAATGTCTGCAGCTAGATCGTAAATACCAACACACCACAATGCTCATCTGCAGCACCCCTGCTAAGCCAGACCTGGCCTCCCCACACACAGCTTTGCTGATGCCCCTCAGTCCTGACCCACAGCCCCATCTGCTGCTCCAGCCCTGGCCTCCCCACATCCCGTTCTACTCATGCCCTTCAGTCTTGCATGTATGTATTTGATGTCCTAGAATTTTACCAGTTTACTGAGCCAATTACAGTAAAAACGTCATAGAAACGTAAGGAGGGCAGAGGGCAGTGCTGAGAAAGACAAGTGGCAGTGGGAGGAAACGTTGAGCTTGTTGGTGAGGCACCAGACTGGCAGCCAGGAGATCTGGGTTAAATTCCCAGCTGTGCCCTGTGTGACCCTGAGCAAACCACTTAATCTGCCTGTGACTCCGTTCGCTGCCCATCTGTTAAACAGGGACAATGTGTCTGGTCTGTTTAGAGTGGAAGCTCTTTGGGGCAGGGACTGACTCTTACTCTGTGTGTGTGTGTGTGTGTGTGTGTATGTGTGTGTACAGCGCCTGGTGCAACAGGGCCCTGATCTCAGCTGAGGCCTCTACATGCTGCTATAATACCAGTGCTACTGACAGCAACACTGGAACATGAATGCAGAACCCATGGTCTGGGTCTGGGCAGCGTGATGCCATAACACTTCCTATTCCCGTGGGATGCAAAGTCATCGTATGTTGATGCCATATGGTAAAGTCCAGGCACTCCTGGCATGGAAAGGGGTGTGTTGGGTCAAGTTTGAAGTGGGGGCACCTTCCGCAAGACTAACTTTGAAGAGGCCTTCGCGATCCTAAAGCTGGCCCTGTGAATAGAATAGTAACATGCACCACCAGGGCATGAAATTCACCTCCTATGTGGGGGCAGCACTTGCGTCCCATTTAAGGCCTTCTGCGTGTCACTTATGGGGCAATCCATCAAAGGATCTCAAAGCACTTTACAAACATCAATGGATGTAGCTTTTTGAAGTTGTCAGTTTCATGTAACAGGTGAGGAAACTGATGTACAGAGCGGGGGGGGGGGAGGGTTACACCCAGCCAGAGTACAGCAAAGCCTGGATCAGAACGTGGGCCTCCTGAATCCTAAGGCAGGGTACCAATCGTTAAGCCATGCATCCTTTCCAGAATTCAGGAAACACTTGTGGTGTCCCTCTAGATGAGCGAGGGCTTGAAGGGATCTGGTGAAAAAGCAGCCGGGTGGCGTTAAGATGATGCATCTGAATCCCAAACTTTGGTCATAGAATCATAGACTCATAGAATATCAGGGTTGGAAGGGACCTCAGGAGCTCATCTAGTCCAACCCCCTGCTCAAAGCACGACCAATCCCCAACTAAATCATCCCAGCCAGGGCTTTGTCAAGCCTGACCTTAAAAACCTCTAAGGAAAGAGATTCCACCACCTCCCTAGGTAACCCATTCCAGTGCTTGGTCATGGATTAGACTCATTCCGAGTTTCCAGCTTTCTTTCAGGCCCTTCTCTGAGCAGAGACACAAAATGGCAGAGAGATTTGGCCCTTTTCCTATTGCCGACCTTTGTTTTTGTTCCTCTGACGTGGGCGCTGATGTCATTCTCATTCGGTGGCACAGGTCGGTTTCATCAGCACGGGGCCCCACTCAGATAGTTGGTCAGTTGCATCAGGATGAAACCAGGCTGGCTCATTCTACAGCTCCCTGCTGCTTTCCAAGGATTTTCACTGGGTTTGTTCTATTTTTAATAGACGTCCCATTCTGGTATCTTGTTGGCCTTTGTGGTTTCTATCAAGTCCTGGGAATTGGGCTGGGAGACAAGGAGGATGGGGAAGAGGAATTGATACTCTTGGCGCTGTGAATTGGGTGATTAAAAAGTCCTGAGAACAGATTAGTCTGAAATTGCAGTTTGGGGAACGTAACCTGATAAAACAGCCCAGCCACCACTCCCCCGGTGGGAATCGGAACTGGGAGCTAGATCTGACACACAGTGAGCTGGGAATTTTTTTTTTTTTTGCTTCTTTTAAAATTGCCTTTTTTGTACAGTAGCTTTCAGGTTCTTTTCACAGTTTAGCCTTTAAAGTTTCCCCTGCCACTAAACAGCCTTCATTGCAATTAGGGGAGTCTGATAAAATGAAATACAAATGTGTGAGATTCAAAACACACAGGAGCTGAGATGACCTTGGCTTCTCTGCTCCCAAGATTTTCATTCATACGTTGGTGTCCGCAGGCTAAGATTTAGGAAGCATTTTTTTATGGCTGGAACGTGCAGTGTTAACACTTCAGGGTAGCACTCCAGCGAGATGCTGGAAGGACCTCGTTAGACAATGCTTCCAAACGAGCAGAGATAGTGCCCCACTGACAGTGTTGAATGGGGTAGATTGGTGGGAAGGTCTCAGTGGGGGTCAAGGAAATCACATCTCTGGGTAGGAGAATGGCTTTTTTCCATTGATACCTGCTTGGATGTGACTAGTGGTAAATTGTCAATTTAGCACCCAAGGATCCTAGGGAGTGGGGCCAGAAGCACACCAAGAGGAACGGTTGCTGTGATCCTCTCAAGTGAAGAAGAATTATACATGGCATGTGAAAGAAATAAACCAAATGCCATACATATTCCCCCGGGTTGATTGCTCCTTGCTCTTTATAGGCACTGAGAACAGCAGTGTATATGGAGAAATACAAATGTTTCAGGGGAAAGTATAACTGATTTGGGCGTGTTTAAAATCTGCCTGTAAAATTTGCATTTGGATTTGGTTTTAGTCCCTGTCCTTGCAATAAGTCAAGCACAGCGTTTGGAGCTGAAAATCACCAAGCTACCAGGGTATGTAAAATGCAAACCTCAATGTTGCAGTTTTGGCTATGTTTACCTGCAATGTGGTGTTCAGGATGTCTCCATGTGCAGCATAAAGTTCCGAAGAGGATGGCAGCCCTGGTATACAAAGGAGACAAAGCTGGAGCTCAAACTCTGCAGGAGCCAGTCTGCTTGCACGAATACTTTGTAGCTCTCGTCTTCCTGATTAAGATGGACTCTGACTCCGTATATCACAGCATGCCTTGAGACCCCCTCTAATCTAGGCTGACATGCTGAAGTACTGTGAGGTTTATCAATTCTTAATCCTCTTTTAAGACAAACACAAAGCAATCCCTCTCCTCTATGAGGCTTTGTGATCCAGTCCATTACACCCTGGACTGGGCATAAGGAGGCTCTGAAAGCTGGCATTGTGGCCAGTGGAACTGGATTGGTTTGGGGCACATTTTCAGCACGGGGCTGCTTACAGTCAGCAGCAAAGGTCCTGCTCTCCGTCTTGCAAGCGACTGATGAGCAGAGCTGAACGATACATGCTTGAGTCATCTGAAACTCAGCTGCATTAGGGTCATGTACCTAACACCAGCACAGGCTGTTGGCTATTTCAGGGCCTAATGTTATGTGGTGATGTGGCCAAGATTCTGGACAGGCCTGGTGCTTTGAAGCAAAACTGGGACTAAGGCCAAGTCTACGTTCAAAAAGTAGGTCAACCCCTGAATCCACACCCCTGAGCGACGTAGTTAAGATGACCCAACCCCCGGTGTAGACAGTGCTAGGCTGATGGAAGAATTCTTCCGTCAACCTAGATACCACGTCTCGGGGAGATGGATTAACCACGTCGACCGGAGAATCCCTCCCATCGCTGGAGTGAGTGTCTACACTGAAGCGCTCCCGTGTCACAGCGTTTCAGGTGTAGACAAGCCCTGAGTTGCTGAGCCAGTGTAACCCACACACCTTCTGGGTGTGGGGTTCTGTCCTATCTAGTGGCACCGAGACCACTAATGAGTCTGCTCTACAGCCTTAGCTAAGGGCCATGTGGCTTTTCACTCATGCAATAGAGGCTCATGCATTTAGGTCCGGAGGTCCCAGGTTCAATCCCACCTGCCGAAGACCAGGGTCTGTTGGTGTTACACAAGTTGGGGCCGGCGTTCCAGAGTGAGTTTCACAGGGGCCTTGGTCTCCATAAATTGTTCAGAGTCACACACAACTACAAACTAAGCCAGCTGTTTCTAGTACAGCCTGGGAAGGAAGAAAGAGAGCTTGTCAGTGTTATTTCTATCTTCAAACAGTTTGGAGGTGCTAAGGGCCTGGACTGATACAGTGATAGGGGCTGTATAATCATTAGAGAGAGAGGAGAGGGGACTATTGAAATAAATATAGAGGATTCTTTGCCGAGGCTGCTGGACACAGACTGACCTTGGGGCTCTCCCTGATTCTCCATCTCCCAGATCTGTGTTACCTGGTGTTATCACACAGGGGCACCCTACACCCTGGGCTGTACTAAGAAGTCATGGGAGGGATAGCTGAGGATATTGCAACATGGACTGTTCTTTAAAAGTTAACCAAACTTTTCTGAACCTCCCAATTGAATGGGGCTGCGGACTGAGCCTGAGATTTGGGTCAGGTCTTATTTTATCCATGTGGATTTTACCTAATCCACATTGAGGATTGCCAGTGCTTCTCTAACCTCATTTTTCTATCCTGATCCCTCTGACTCCACCATCCATCAGCGAAGGTTGTTTAGATGTCTAAATCTCTCCCTGAAAAATGTCTGTGTGAGAGGAAAGGTGCCAAACAGAAACCCCCATCCGGAAAAAAAAAAAAAAAAACAGTCTTAAAAGAAGCAACTCCTGCCTTTGATGGGTGTATTTTCCAAGGAAAACAGAACAAAATAAAACGGACACCAAGAATAACATCCGATTTTATGCTGCCAGCCCATTTTATGTGTTAAAAACCAGGACGCTTTATCCAACATAGTTTCTGGTAAAGAAAAAAAAATAAAATAAAATGGCTCCACCTACTTATAGTCATTTGCAAGTAGGCACTATACAAAACTCACTTGCAGACCAGCAGCGGTAATGACTGGCTCATTACCATTATATAAATAGTATTTAAAGTGCAGCTGGGCCCTCACATGAGCAGGAGATCTAATTGATGCCGAAATATGTTCATTTCAAGTTCTGTGACTTCACGTGGAAAATATTACACTGGTTAATTAATGGCAAAGAGGAGAGATGATGCAATGCCTTATAAAACAAGCAACTGAAACATTGGAGTCTCCTTCCAAAAGGGAAAGGAAAAAAAATGGTCTGGGAGTTTAAAGAATAACCAACAAAATAAACACACACACACACACACACACGCCAGGAATGGAAACATTCAGGAGGAAATTACATTCTATTTATCTAACAGCCCCCGGGCCAAATTTGGGTTTATTTTGCAACTGTGGGTATGATAGAAAGATGGCACAAAACCCCCACGTTTGTACGGATGAGCCCAGGGAAATATCAGCGCCTGGTTCTGCCAGCGCTGAAGAAGGTCGATCGACCTATCTCTTGTGCACTCATCACCGCTGCATGTGGCTGCTAGCGTGTATTTAATTCATAAAGATTTGCTCTAGTTCAACCGCAAGTTCTGGGCTGGATTCAGGAATTAACGGGGGACTGGGATGATCAGAATGGTCTCTCCTGGCCGTCATATCTCTGAGTCTGTGAATCTAAACTGTTTTATTTTTTTAAGCTCTTATATAACATGTGGACGGCCCACGCTGCAAGACATGGCCAAGGCGCGCTGGGGATCCGGAGGCATGATTACAGGATTAGAAGGGCTGTTTATGAATATTAAGCTGTCCCAGCTTAGCTATGGCTCCTTTTCACAGCCCCCGGACCATTCATGGCTGCTCCAAAGGGGAACAGAATAGGGAGAATGGACGTTCAGGTGCTGACACATGTTGATGCTGCTTTTGCCGTGTGAATACAGAATTACCGAAGTTAGAGAGGAAGAAGAATTATCCTGTTTTCGGTTCACCTCCCTGCCAGTGCAGGACTGTTCTGTGTCATACAGATTCAACTGCCAGGTCTGGCATCGGTTGTCAAAGTCCCAGACCCCTCTTGGGAGATTTGTCCAGAGCATCACAGATCTCACTGTCAGGAAATTCTCAGTCTGAAATTTTGTCTTTCTACATTTCAACCCATTATTCCTAGTCATGCCTCCCCTTCTAGCACCCGAAATAACGTATCACCCTTCTTGGATACCTGCGGTCCATTTCCCTCTCTGTCCCTTAGCTGTTACTTAGCCCATTGTCAATACATATTTAGCCCCGTCTTCATATCAGTCCCTCCAGCTCCCTAATCATTTTGATAGCTCGTCTCAGAACTCCATCCATGTCACTGGTATTGTAGCGGGGTGGTCACCCCACTCATGCCCTGAAGGGCTTAAAACAGCCCTGGGAGAGGGCTGGGATGGGGGAAAAGCTGGGCTGATTGGGGGAAAGTAGCCACAGGTGGGGCCATACCCCAATCAGGCCACGGCTAGCCCTATAAGAGGGCTGAGGACCAGAGACAAAAAAGACACTCTCTCTAGCTTCTAGAGAGAGAAGGACCTGGCTGCCTGGGAAGCTGAGGCGGGTACCTAGGGTGGAGCAGTGCTGGGGAAGGGCAGAGGGAGCTGGGGAGCTCCAGCCTAGCAAAGCCCCAGGCTGCAGGCCGAGTTAAGGGCCCACAAGAGGGTACTAGGGCTGCAGAGGGGCGGCCCAGGAATAGGCAGAGGCAGCTGGTCCAACCCCCCTTGCCGATGATGAGTGGTTTACAGACTCCCGTCTGCCCCAGGGAGCGGGGGCTAGATGGAGACTGTCAGTAGCCACTGAGGTGGGGATAGGGGGTTGGGGGCTCCCCGGGGAGGGCAGACCCAGAGAGAGGGGGTACTGTGGTGGGCACAACCCGTGAGCAAAGGGCACCGGGGTCCAAGGAGGGACACGGGGGCCAGCGGCAGGCGAGGCATCAGCCGGCAGAGGGCGCTCCGGAGCTGGAAAAGAGCTAATTCCCTGGACAACCAGCAGGAGGCACCACGCCGGTGAGTCATCGCCCCGCCACAGGTATCCTACTGAGAGGTCTAGAAACGAATTCAATATTCTGAGGTGGTCTCACTAGAGTCAAGGGTATTTTGTCTTCCTACTCGGTGACTTGATGTCTCAGTAAACAGCAGATTAGATGTGAGGTCAATGTGATTCTGGGCTGCTTGTAACATCACCTTTTGTTCTCTTTCCCTTTCACTGCTTATCAAGTTTTGTTCTCCCATTGAAACTCTGCATTTCCCGCTTATTTCTTCCCTTTATGTATCGCATTCGCTTGGCTTCTTTCCACAGTTCATCTTGATGTTGTCTGTCTTTCACTCTAACCTCACTACAGTTCCTTTGTGATCTCTCTGCCCTCGGTGCTAGTACAGTCTGTGAATTTCATGCAGAGGTTGCTTGCTCCCACTTCCACAGCATTAATGAAGATGTCCAATGAGTCTCCTGCGGCATCACAGCAGGCTCATCTGTCTGCCTGAGATAATCTTTACAGCTCAGGCAACTGCAGTGATTTTTTAAGCAGGATCCCAGGAAAGATTTTCCTGAAAGCTAAAAATGTGTCACCTGCTGCGAGCCCTTCAGACACCGATGTTGCAATTCAAACAAGAAATGCTATCAAGGAGCATCAGAGTCTGTACAGAATCAGTGTGGTTTGTCTCCATTCTCCTGTAACCCAGGTGTGTGAATGCAAGCGGCCATTGGTTTGTGTGTGGGTCTGGTGTCAGCGTGTGACAAGCTGCAAAGCCATTTGGTGTCCATGTGAATAGCTGCAGAGATGTGATCAATTGCATTTGTCATAGAATCAGAGAAGATTAGGGTTGGAAGAGACCTCAGGCGGTATCTAGTCCAATCCCCTGCTCAAAGCAGGACTAACCCCAACTAAATCATCCCAGCCAGGGCTTCGTCAAGCTGGGCCCCAAAAACCTCTAAGGATGGAGATTCCACCACCTCCCTAGGGAGCCTAAACCTCCCCCACTGCAACTTGAGACCATTACTCCTTGTTCTGTCATCTGGTACCACTGAGAACAGCCGAGCTCCATCCTCTTTGGAAACCCCCCTTCAGGTAGTTGAAGGCTGCTATCAAATCCCCCCTCACTCTTCTCTTCTGCAGACTAAATAAGCCCAGTTCTCTCAGCCTCTCCTCATAACTCATGTGCCCCAGCCCCCTAATCATTTTCATTGCCCTCTGCTGGACTCTCTCCAATTTGTCCACATCCCTTCTGTAGTGGGGGGCCCAAAACTGGATGCAATACTCCAGGTGTGGCCTCACCAGTGCCGAATAGAGGGGAATAATCACTTCCCTCGATCTGCTGGCAATGCCCCTACTAATGCAGCCCAATGTGCCTTTCAGTAAACCTTGGACTGCCTCGCCTGCCCTCCACCCACCAGTCCATCTCAGCCGATGCTACTGGTAACCATCCCGTTCCTTGACCTTGCAATAGCTCTGCCAGAGGCTCATTTCTTTCTTTCCCCTGCAATTGTTTCATGTCAGTAATTCGGTGCATTTGCCTAACACCATATTAATAGAAAACTTGGGGATTTATCCCTGCAATTAAAAAGTCTCCAAAATAGACATTTTGACAATTAGGTGGTGGTGGTGGGGTGGGGGGGATTGAATTTTAATTGGCTCGTCTTTCAGGTGATCGGCATAACTCACTTGTGATTTTTGCCAGGATGCACAAATCCAGATGTCATGCCAAGAAACCTTTCCTACTACCCCCGCATGCGTTACATACATTTATTCATTGAACACCAGCTGTCTAGCCTTCGGCAAGTAAAACAACTCAAGGCTTCTCTGTGTCACATTCTCATCAGTATTGAGGGGAGACTAATACCTACCTCGTGGCATGATATGAGGCTCAATTAGCTAATGTTTGAAGAGTGGTTTGAAGGTGTGACCGGCACGTAACAAGCATTATTAGCCTGTCTGATGAGCATAGCCTCCCTCAGTCTCTGTGCGGTTGGGCAGTGGTTGCATGACCGCGGCCTTTTATTTTCAGCTCTTGCTTATTCGACACTGCGCAGTGGAACTGCTTGAAAGAAAGGAACTGTGTTCTATTTTATCATTATTTGTTAGTTCTGTTATCAGAACCCCTGGCATCTCCAGTGATGGACCCGGATGCTATTGTGCTAGGTACAATACGAACACAGAACAAAAAGTGGGTCTTTCTCCCCCCAAAAACTTACAATCTAAATATAAGACGAGAGACAACAAATGGGTCCAGCTAGATGGGGGGTGGGACAGGGAACCAATGAGACAATATTAGTCAGCATAGAATCATAGAATATCAGGGTTGGAAGGGACCTCAGGAGGTATCTAGTCCAACCCCCTGCTCAAAGCAGGACCTAATCCCAACTAAATCATCCCAGCCAGGGCTTTGTCAAGCCGGGCCTTAAAAACCTCTAAGGATGGAGATTCCACCACCTCCCTAGGTAACCCATTCCAGTGCTTCACCACCCTCCTAGTGAAAACATTTTTCCTAAGATCCAATCTAAACCTCCCCCACTTCAACTTGAGACCATTACTCCTTGTTCTGTCATCTGGTACCACTGTGAACAGTCTAGATCCATCCTCTTTGGAACCCCCTTTCAGGTAGTTGAAAGCAGCTATCAAATCCCCCCTCATTCTTCTCTTCTGCAGACTAAACAATCCCAGTTCCCTCAGCCTCTCCTCATAACTCATGTGCTCCAGCCCCCTAATCATTTTTGTTGCCCTCCGCTGGACTCTTTCCAATTTTTCCACATCCTTCTTGTAGTGTGGGGCCCAAAACTGGACACAGTACTCCAGGTGAGGCCTCACCAATGTCGAATAGAGGGGAACGATCACGTCCCTCGATCTGCTGGCAATGCCCCTACTTATACAGCCCAAAATGCCGTTAGCCTTCTTGGCAACAAGGGCACACTGTTGACTCATATCCAGCTTCTCGTCCACCGTAACCCCTAGGTCCTTTTCTGCAGAACTGCTGCCTAGCCACTCGGTCCCTAGTCTGTAACAGTGCATGGGATTCTTCCGTCCTAAGTGCAGGACTCTGCACTTGTCCTTGTTGAACCTCATCAGGTTTCTTTTGTCCCAATCCTCTAATTTGTCTAGGTCCCTCTGTATCCTATCCCTACCCTCCAGCATATCTACCACTCCTCCCAGTTTAGTGTCATCTGCAAATTTGCTGAGAGTTGAGTCCACGCCATCCTCCAGATCATTAATGATGGGAACTGCTCTATAAGGCCATGCTGTAGAGTAGGAGGATCCTGGGTTGGATTTTGGAAGTCTGTAGCGAAATTCTTAGTCCTTATGACAAACGCACACATAGTGCCCACAACTACTGAGCGAAGCCAAGGAACCTAGTTACAGCAGATTTGCAGGTCGTAGGGCAGATAGGATCCTAACTGCATTTCCTAACTGGGACAAGATCCTGGGTAGTGTCAAAGGGTAGGTTAGCTGTGACACTTCCCAGAGGTACCAAGCCTTGTGAGGCACCTTGCTACCGCCTGGCCTCAGAGTGAGGAAGTTAAGAACATAAGAACATAAGAACGGCCGTACCGGGTCAGACCAAAGGTCCATCTAGATTCTAGCCCAGTATCTGTCTACCGACAGTGGCCAATGCCAGGTGCCCCAGAGGGAGGGAACCTAACAGGCAATGATCAAGTGATCTCTCTCCTGCCATCCATCTCCATCCTCTGACCAACAGAGACTAGGGACACCATTCCTTACCCATCCTGGCTAATAGCCATTTATGGACTTAGCCACCATGAATTTATCCAGTCCCCTTCTAAACGCTGTTATAGTCCTAGCCTTCACAACCTCCTCAGGTAAGGAGTTCCACAAGTTGACTATGCGCTGCGTGAAGAAGAACTTCCTTTTATTTGTTTTAAACCTGCTGCCTATTAATTTCATTAATTAGTTTTTTCTGGGCCTGCTGTGGATCAGCTCCCTGACTCTACCAGCCTCTGGCAACTCAAGCACGGCCCTCCAGGCCTCTGCAGCCCCACTCTGTACGGGGTAGCGGTAGGCACACGCCGACCCCCTGAAGCACCCTGCCCCGATGCACTGAACACTCCCAGAACGCTCAGATTTGCTACTCCCAAAGGAAAAGTGCGAACCAGCTTATTTGTTTTAACGCAGGGTCACCACTGCGCTTAACACCCAGCACTGAGACGTCCATAGTGAAAACAACGAGAAGCTGATGATCAGAGAACAGAAATTCAAATGACATCGCCGAAGAATGCTGGAAACAAATGGTTACATAAAACGAAATCATAACACGCTTCCTAGCGCCTAAACTTAATTCACAAGACAATCCCATCTTTTACAGGATAGCTTCCCGCAAGACTTTTTCCCAGCGTTTTCAGTCAAGATGGCCGTAGGGTGACCAGATGAGGGGAATAAAATATCGGGACACATGGGGGGGGGTGAGCAAAAAAAAGCCGAGCGAGTCCCGGCTGAGCAAAAAAAAAAAAGCCGAAAGCCGAGCGAGTCCCGGCTGAGAAGAAACAAAAAAAAACAACCAGTGCTGCCTGCGGATATCTCTGTCCCGCATCCCGACCAAAGATCGGTCGGGACACGGGACAGAGACCGAAATATCGGGACGGTCCCGATAAAATCGGGACATCTGGTCACCCTAGATGGCTGAGATCCCTCTTTCATAACATCCGCCTGCTAGCAGCTCGTATTCACAGACTGACAGACACTAGTGTGTCTTTCTGCATCCCCAGATATATCGGACCAGACCTTTGAGCTTCCCCTGAAAACAGGGACCCCCTCGCCTCTCCCGCCTCACTGTTTTCCTTATTCTGTTAATTTCTTTCTGAAGTCTCCGCCAGCTCTTTATTAGCATTTGACTCAACATGCTAATAGACTGCTGTGGTGAGACACACAATATGCAATGGTCCACCTGGGAGATAAATGTCTTCCATCTTGGAGGGAGGGATAGCTCAGTGGTTTGAGCATTGGCCTGCTAAACCCACAGATGTGAGTTCAATCCTTAAGGGGGCCACTTAGGGATCTGGGGCAAAATTGGTCCACCAGCAAAGGCAGCAGGCTGGACTCCATGACCCTTCAGGGTACCTTCCAGCTCTATGAGATAGGTATATCTCCATATGTTATATTATTATTATCTCCTGTCTGGAGAAAATTTGTCTCAAGGCATGCTACCTTTGAGTGGCCTGCCTACAAAGCCTAGGGAACATAATTTCTGCATATATACACAACTCCTCATTTAGTTTCCATACACACATCTGACAATGGTTATGATGACTGGAGTGACAGGCTTTCAGCAGGGACCCCTCTTGGTGACCTCATGAATCCTTTTACCCATAGGTACCCCTGCGCCTTCTGCCAGTTGCCCTCAAGAGGTCTTTGGTTCACATTAGTCCAGCCAGCACTTGATTTAAAAGACGTGCTTTAGCTCCTGTCTTCACTGCAGACAGGACCATGTTAGATGTAATAAGTTTTGGTGTGTTCGGGTTCTGGTTCAGTGTGTCAACAAAGGAGCATTTTCCTGGCACAATAATGTGCCAAGCATGTCAACCTGTCCACACCTACCATGCACACACGCCTGCCTGCATCGATCGGTGCATTCTGGGAAATTTGGAGCAGCTATCCCATCCTGCCACAGCTGCTGTTGCTAGGGGACAGAGGACTGGGATGTTTTTCGCATGGTGCCTAAAGGATGGCCTACCACAAAGAGTCATCAGACTACAGACACAACATACTGACGCTATCATCTAATACTACCAGGGCTGCTTAGGAGTCATAGAATTTCTCAGCAGTGGGATTAGATCAGGAATAAATGGGACCATTAAAACCAGTGGAGTTTGATCCCACCTGTCATTGATTGTTCTGTTTTTCTGTTGTTGTTATTAATGATTTGTATTACATTAGCACCTGGAGGCCCCAACCGAGATGAGGAAGAATTCTTCCATTGACCAGCGACCGCCCCTCGGGGAGTGGATTAATTGCAGCGACGGGAGAGCCCCTCCCGTCGCTGCAGTGAGTGTCTACACTGCTGTAGCGTAGACGCAGCCTTAGTGACATGCCCCAGGTCACCCAGAAAACCATTGACTAAGCCAGGAATTCAAACGCAGGTCCCCTGAGTCCCAGTTCCGTGCCTCAACCACAGGGCTGTCTTGTCCTTCCACCCTGCTGTGGTTTTGTTTGCATACCTGAGATACGGATGCAAGCAGCAGTGGCTCCTCAGCCCAGGCGAGCGCAGCGAAATGCAGTGCTGCACCGCTCGAAGAACTTGGTATAGCTAATAGTGTCTCAGGAAGCTGCCTTGCTACCATGGCAATTTACCACACCCAGGAGTCACTTTATCAGAGCGGTGCTGTGGTAACCACGGCTTGGTGAGATCACAGTAGGATGGTAGCAGTTAAGCCCAGGCTGAAGGGGGCTTTCAGGGGATGGGGGGGCTGCATCCTGCGCTCCCCTCTGCTTCCTACCCCACAAGGGTATGTTTGAGAGGCACAGAAGCCAATGCCCTGGTCCTGCCTCGTGCTCCACCCATTATGCTGGCCTGGTAGCAGTGGCGGAGGTGGCAGTTCCAGCTTCCGGGTCTGCCTCCTGCTTAGGGTGACCAGATGAGAGGAAGAAAATATTGGGACACATGGGGGGGGGAGGTTCCGCCGGCGGAGCAAAAAAAAAAAAAACCAGTGCTGCCGGCGGAGCGAAATATCGGGACAAATTGCGTCCCGACCAAAGATCGGTCGGGACGTGGGACAAACACCTAAATATCGGGACGGTCCCGATTTTATCGGGACATCTGGTCACCCTACTCCTGCTTCTTTACTCTGAAGAAGGTAAATTTGAATACAGTAGCACCTCAGAGTTATCAACACCTCGGCAACGGAGATTGTTCGTAACTCGGAAATGTTCGTAACTGATCAAAACGTTATGGTGGCTCTTTCAAAAGTTTATGACTGAACACTGACAATACAGCTTTGAAACTTTACTATGCAGAAGAAAAATGCTGCTTTTAACCCTCTTAATTGAAATGAAACAAGCACAGAAACAATTTCCTTACCTTGTCAAATCTTTTACTATTAAACTTTCCCTTTATGTTTTTTAGGCGTTTACGTTTAACACAGTACAGTACAGTGTTCACTTTTTTTCTTTTCTTTTTTTTTGGTCTCTGCTGCCTGATTGTGTACTTCTGGTTCCAAATGAGGTGTGTGGCTGACCGGTCAGTTCATAACTCTGGTGTTTGTAACCATGAGGCTCTACTGTAGCTATTAAATTATACATTCAGCAAGGGTGACAATTGCTATGTTGTGGTTTGTGCCTCACCTGTCAAAAATGTCAGGTGCCGCCTCCGGCTGAAAAAGGAGAGGGACTTGTACGATGGAATTCTGAGCGAGATCAGGGGGTATGCGGAGTTTAGAACTGGGATTCTCGTTCCGCTCGCTGTAATAAGTACAGCCTGGATGCAAAATTCAGTCTGGGATCTGAGTTCAGATTGCAACTACATTCAAAGTTTTAGGGCATTTGGATACGAGTTTGGCGCAGACTCAATAACACATTCAGAGCTGAAATAAATATGTAAAGAAACTAGAAGGGGGAGAACTGTGCTGGGGGTGATTTTTCAAAGTGGCCTCTCTTTTGTACATACAGAAACAGGCAGCTGTGTGTGCAAATGTGTGTGTGTGTGCACAAATCATTTGTGCGCAGGAAACAGACACCCTTTGAAAACTGTGCCTGCAAAGATTGCAAAGACTCATAGACTTTAAAGTCAGAAGGGACCATTATGATCATCTAGTCTGACCTCCCGCATGATGCAGGCCACAAAAGCCGACCCACCCACTCCTGGAATAATTCTCTCCCTTGACTCCGCTGTTGAAGTCCCCAAATCATGATTTAAAGACTTCAAGTTGCAGAGCATCCTCCAGCAAGCGACCCCTGCCCCATACTGCGGAGGAAGGCGAAAAACCTCCAGGGACTCTGCCAATCTACCCTGGAGGAAAATTCCTTCCCGACCCCAAATAAGACAATGCATCCGGACTTCAAACTGGACTGTCTTTAATAAGATGTGCAGTTATGGAAGTCTCATGATGATCCAACCTCATGCTTCGGGGAGTGAGCGAATTCCCCTGTCGTTCGGAGTCATGAATGAATCTCTCCTTCCGTCTCTGTCTCTTGCCATGTCTAAGCTGAAGCATGCCACAACTGGTCTGATGTCTTCTAAGTTTTAGCTGCTGCTGCCAGCGCTGGCACACCAGACTCCGGGCATTATGGTGAATCCTGTGCTCCTAAGAATTCTGACTCTGCATTTTTTTCCCAACATAAAAACAGCTCCAGCTCCTCACCTGCATAAAAGCAGATGATCTCTTTCCCTGTCTATCCATCACCGTGGTGTCTAGGCACATAATACTTATCCGTGGCTTTTATAGCTCTAAAAACTGAACACAAATGGGCCAAACTGCATCTCAGCCAGAGTTCTTCCCCCCCCCTCTGCTGTTTATCTGGGGTGAATATTTTTTTTTAATTGTTTGGATTTTTTTTTTAAGTGATTTTTTTTCCCCATTCACAAACGGGGGTGTTCCAAAGCTGAGCCATATCCTGTAAACAGCCTCAACCTTATGATCTCAGAGGGGAGGGGCGAGCGAGCGGAACAGCCAACAATCTCCAGCTGCAGAGACGGTCTTTGACAAGTTTGATTAGAACCCAAACGGTGACAGCTCAGGGCCTGCGCGGTGCAGCTTTTCATTTGCTACTCTGAGGCCGATTTCTAGGGAGGGGGAAAAGAGGGGCAGGGGAATCAAAGACTCGGACTATAAGCCACACCCTCGAATCAAATCCAAACCCGTGCATGGAAGAACCAAGAGAGGTAGTCGGGGAAAAGGAGGAAAGGTGTTTGCAGACAGAGAGATTTGGCCAGTATTACCCTGAATGTTAAACAGTGCAAGAATATTACACACACACACGCTCACGAGGAAAAAGGTTTGCTCCAGTTTCAGCATATAACCCTCCCTTGATCCAGAGCAGCATGAGCCATAGGTCTCAGTCAGTGCCCAAAATGGATATAAATCAAGGGTTGGATTCTCATTTACGCTAAAGTCCCTTTGTGCCATTCTGCAAGGGGCCTTAAAGAAACCTTATAGAGCCCACAGAGGATCCCCACTCTGCAGAGGACCTGCCTAGCTAGCATACAGCTGATATAAGAGCGTTATGGCATAGCATTAGGGATACGCTGTGGAATGAAGGAGACATACCTAGAGTGGGTGATGACTCTTCTCTGCTTCCCAGGCCTATAGGGGGCACAAAAAGCAGCCATAAGACTGCTTTAATTTGCACTGGAGGACCGGCAGGCGCCTCCATGTTCCCAGAATGCCGTGAGTGCAAATGTGGTTTAAATCTATTTTACCCCACCCCGTCCTTCTTCCAAGCACATTAAGAGCCTAACAGCGAACCAGGCCCAAAGCGTATGAAGGATTAAGCCTCCTGCTGTGTTGCAGAGCTGGCGAACGGGGTGCAAGCCCTGGAAAACAGAACCGGTCAGATCCTCAGATCTGTCTATCTTTGTTCTTCAAGCAGAACAGCAAAGTGCAGCAGGAGAACCAGCCGGCAATGAGGCCTGGCGAAGAAGGGGCTTGTTGAACTGACGACTGTCCCGGGAAGCAGGGTGGGAATTGTCCTGAATACAGGAAGGAGTGGGCCATGTAGGCATGGTGAAGAGAGAATCCTCAAGGAAACTGGCTGCACAGCATAGACGGGCGGGCACAGCACTGGAAGGAGCACAGGATGGCAGTGCATGCAGTGGCATGGCTCTGAGGTGTCCATGACTGCCAAAGACATCGCTGTAAGGCAGCAGAACCAGCCGTCTTGTGTTCTGGGCCCGGTCCCGAAGGAACACAGAGTGAGCATCCACGCAGCCCGGGACACCAAACTGCACCGCTGGTGTCTGCTGGTGCACCTGCTTGACCTCACCGTGTCATCCCTCTCCTCCAGAGTCACTGTCCTGGACTCGATTTCCCGAATTCTCTCTGCTGTCACTCGGGGCGAGGTACTCCACTGGCTGACAGCGGAGGACCTATCACTGCACCACCACTGTCCCTCCCACTCCATGCTGAGCTTCCTCCTGACCGGCAGCTGCTGACAACAGTCCCCCGGGCACCAACCTTTCAGCCAGGGCCCAAACGGTGCCCTGTGCGCACACACTGGTGGTCAACAGATTAACAGTCCCAGCACCCCTGTTTGTGCACAAAACAAGGCCAGCACATAGGGTTGCCAACTGCCTAATTACACAAACCCAAACACCCTTGCCCCGCCCCTTCTCCGAGGCCCCGCTCACTCCATTCCCCCTCCCTCCGTTGCTCACTCCCCCCCACCCTCACTCACTTTCACCGGGCTGGGGTAGGAGGTTGAGGTTCGGGAGGGGGTGTGGGCTCTGGGCTGGGGCCGAGGGGTTCAGAGTATGGGAGGGGGCTCAGGGATGAGCCTGGGGCAGGGGATTGGGGTGCAGGAGTGGGTGAGGGGTGCAGGCTCTGGGAGGGAGTTTGGGTGCAGGAGGGGGCTCCAGGCTGGCAACCCCCTTCTGGCAAGGAACCCACACCCACAAACTGCAGAGGAAGGCGAAACTCCTCCGCCCAAGGTCTCTGCTGATCTGACCTAGTGAAACATTCCTTCGCGCCCCCCACCTATGGCGAATAGTTAGACCTTGAGCACATGAGCAAGATCCAGCCAGCCAAGCACCTGAGAGGGCGAATGTTCAGAGGCACCTCAGAGCCCTGGCCCGTCCCTCAGCTGCTCTGGGGATACTGCTTCCAGTGGGCGCTGTTAATGTCACTGTTGAATGTGCACACCGTGGGAGGTGAGCTGGGATGTTCACCAGAGCTGGGCGCAATTTTCTGGCTGAAGCATTTTTCGGCGAAAAAGGCAGATTCAATGACTCCGAAACATTTCACAAATGAGTCGTTTTTTTGCCAAATTGTTCATGTCAAAAAAACAAAAACAAACAAATCCAGTTTTTTGATTGGAAACAACTTTTCATTTTGAAATTTCCGTCTATTTTATTTTAACAAAAAATGCTCCAAATGTCATGAAATGTTTTCATTCAACCCGAAACAATTTGTTAAAAAGAACTTTTCGTTGTGTCGAGAATTTCCATTTTCAGGTCGACCCTAAACAATTTGAAAAAATAATTGTTTGGAATTGCCAGAGAACTAAACATTCTGTTATTCTGTTATTATTAGGAAAGCTGGACGAGCACAAGTCCATGGGGCCGGATGCGCTGCATCCGAGGGTGCTAAAGGAGTTGGCCGATGAGATTGCGGAGCCATTGGCCATTATCTTTGAAAAATCATGGCGATCGGGGGAGGTCCCGGACGACTGGAAAAAAGCTAATGTAGTGCCCATCTTTAAGAAAGGGAAGAAGGAAGATCCAGGGAACTACAGGCCAGTTAGTCTCACCTCAGTCCCTGGAAAAATCATGGAACAGGTCCTCAAGGAATCAATCCTGAACCACTTAAAGGAGGGGAAAGTGATCAGGAACAGTCAGCATGGATTCACCAAGGGCAAGTCATGCCTGACTAACCTAATTGCCTTCTATGATAAGATAACCGGCTCTGTGGATGAGGGGAAAGCAGTGGATGTGCTATTTCTGGACTTTAGCAAAGCTTTTGATACAGTCTCCCACAGTATTCTTGCCAGCAAGTTAAAGAAGTATGGGCTGGATGAATGGACGGTAAGGTGGATAGAAAACTGGCTAGATGGTCGGGCTCAACGGGTAGTGATCAATGGTTCCTTGTCTAGTTGGCAGCCGGTATCAAGTGGAGTGCCCCAAGGGTCGGTGCTGGGGCCGGTTTTATTCAATATCTTCATTAACGATCTGGAAGATGGTGTGGACTGCACCCTTAGCAAGTTTGCAGATGACACTAAACTGGGAGGAGTGGTTGATACGCTGGAGGGTAGGGATAGGATACAGAGGGACCTAGACAAATTAGAGGATTGGGCCAAAAGAAATATGATGAGGTTCAACAAGGACAAGTGCAGAGTCCTGCATTTAGGACGAAAGAATCCCATGCACTGCTATAGACTAGGGACCGAATGGCTGGGCAGCAGTTCTGCAGAAAAGGACCTAGGGGTTACGGTGGACGAAAAGCTGAATATGAGTCAACAGTGTGCCCTTGTTGCCAAGAAGGCTAATGGCATTTTGGGTTGTATAAGTAGGGGCATTTCCAGCAGATCGAGGGATGTGATCATTCCCCTCTACTCAGCACTGGTGAGGCCTCATTTGGAGTACTGTGTCCAGTTTTGGGCCCCACACTACAAGAAGGATGTGGATAAATTGGAGAGAGTCCAGCGGAGGGCAACAAAAATGATTAGGGGGCTGGAGCACATGACTTACGAGGAGAGGCTGAGGGAACTGGGATTGTTTAGTCTGCAGAAGAGAAGAATGAGGGGCGATTTGATAGCTGCTTTCAACTACCTGAAAGGGGGTTCCAAAGAGGATGGATCTAGACTGTTCTCAGTGATAGAAGATGACAGAACAAGGAGTAATGGTCTCAAGTTGCAGAGGGGGAGGTTTAGGTTGGACATTAGGAAAAACTTTTTCACTAGTAGGGTGGTGAAGAACTGGAATGGGTTACCTAGGGAGGTAGTGGAATCTCCTTCCTTAGAGGTTTTTAAGGTCAGGCTTGACAAAGCCCTGGCTGGGCTGATTTAGTTGGGTTTGGTCCTGCTTTGAGCAGGGGGTTGGACTAGATGACCTCCTGAGGTCCCTTCCAACCCTGAGATTCTATGATTCTATGATTATTAACCCAGCCCTAGTTAACGCCTGGGAAATTTGCATGCTGCCGCCAAAGTCCTCTTCCACCCAACACATGTAGCACGAAAGGTCAGTCCCATGAGACCTGATCGATAAGGGAGCTAGCAGACAGGGGAACAGGACCCTGGTTGGCTGGATGGCTGAGAGGAAATCCCACCCCTGTGGCCAGCCTGCCTCCCCATTGGAGGAGAGGAATGTCACTCCAGAGCAGGACAAGGTTTCAGGCCACCTGGTCCATTCTGGGTCTATTGGCCAGTCCCGGGGCAGGACTGGGAGAGCAGCCACATGGCATGGGCTGAGAACATGTGTTCTTGTTGCTGTTGGGTAGAGCAACCCCAAACACAGCCTGCACCCGGGCCCATGGGATCGGTCCAGGGAACAGATTGGAGGCAGGGTCACAGCCACCAACCCAGCGATGGAGCCTTGACCAGCACGGAAACCACAGGGATGGAATCAGGCAACCCAGCAGAAATTGGGACTCACAAGGCTGAGCTTACCCTGCACCCAACCATCCAGGAACCATCGCAAGGGGCAGGAAGAACCCTGTTTGGGAACAGAAAGTCCGGGTCCTCTTGGTCGGGTTAGATAGTATCACTCTGTATATTTAAGCACTGGGGACTTAGGAGCGCACGATGATACCACTGGGGGTGGCTGCATGGGCCCCATAAGGGCCCCAAATGATCGCTGGCCCTGAGGTTTTATCCCTGCCCCGATAGAAGTATTTAGTGTTAGAGCTGAGTTTTCTGGGGATAACGCTGCCTCCACAGAGGCTGTGGAAAGGAACCAAGGGTTTGGGGCTGCTGGGAGGCATGGGGCCTTCTCTGTTTCCAGGGACCTGGCTTCGAATTTGGGGATTGCACAGTGAACCAAGGTGCATCCACCACACCCATAAGCTACCAACTACCACCAGAGAGAGGGTAATGGGACAAAAGGTACCATGACCCATTGCCAGTGGGATAACCGTGGGGAAAGCAAGTCTATCATAGGGCCTCCCTTATCTGAGCACACAATGCCTGCCAGGGTGATTCCCCCATGGCCAACAAACAGAAAGGTGTGTTGAGGGGGAGAACGGAGCTTAACTTTGGGGGTCAGGGGCTTGTTCTAATGAGAATCCTTTGAAGCAAAAAAATTCATTTGACAAAGGCAACTTCTGGAGTTGCAGAAAGAATCTCAGTCTCTTGCAAACCTTGGCATTAGAGCAGGCAGATGTCACTAGAAATGACCACCAGGGTCAGGGGACATTTTGAAGACCTGGTTTGAGCAATGCCCAACTATTTTTTTTTTTTTAACTTTGCCGTCCACTGCAGTGTCCCCTAATTAGGAGTTCGGAATGGTTCCCACGGACTGGTGCTAGAGCAGCGTGGGATAGGAAGAAAGGTCTGGGCCCTATTTAAAACAATTTCCCAAATAATTTGATCTGCTGCAGTCTGCTTGTCACCAGGCTGTCCCCAGGGCCCCAGGAAGAAGGATGGGAGGGTTTGGATTGCAATTTGCCCCCGCATGATTTCCACACTTCACACCGCCACCAAAACTACAAAAGCCAAAACTGGGCCAAATTTCCCCTGGTGTGATGTCGGTGGAGTTACACCAGAGATAAATTTGGTCCAGTTTGTTATTCTCCTTAACTGTTGCTAAATGAGATGGTGTTTACTCGGCTATTCCTAGCAGAATCTTCTGCAAGAACTTCTGGTCCCCTCAGGAAGACTGAAGGCTGTTGGGCAGTTCGATAGTAGGTATTTTTAATTGCACGTTAGTGTCAGTGTGACAGTCCCAGAAACTGGAGACCTCTGTTTATTCCCAGAATGGGAACAACACAGGACAAGCAACCCCACAACACACACACACACCTTACCAGTGTGATTCAATGCTGCCTGGAGGACATACCTCAAGGGGCCAGCAGGGAGTTCCTTCACCATGACCCATCCAGGCTTTGGCCCTGCTGCTTTAGCCAAGGAGACTTCACTTGGGAAGCCATTGGACAGGTGTTATCCGCTGTAAGCTTTCATTTTTACTAAGCAAGGCTGAGTTTGAATGGGTAACCGAGAGGTAAGGCTCTCTGCTGCCCCATTGTGTTGCCAAAGCTCTGAGACTAGACTGGGTCGGGAATATTTTGGTTAAATTTTTTCATCAGGAAATGCCGATTCATTGAAACTGGAACTCCTCATGTGGGAAAGGGTTGGTTTAGACACATTTTTTGACTCAAAAAATATTTGTGAAATAAAGTTTTGAGCAAAAGATTTTGGCATCTTTGACTATTAGCGGTAAATATGCCCAATGGCCTGTGATGGGATGTTCGATGGGGTGGGATCTGAGTTACTACAGAGAATTCTTTCCTGGGTGTCTGGCTGGTGAGTCTTGCCCACACGCTCAGGGTTTAGCTGATCGCCATATTTGGGGTCGGGAAGGAATTTTCCTCCAGGGCAGATTGGCAGAGACCCTGGGGTTTTTTTGCCTTCCTCTGCAGCGTGGGGCAAGGATCACTTGCTGGAAGATTCTCTGCACCTTGAAGTCTTTAAACCACGATGTGAGGACTTCAATAGTTCAGACATAGGTTAGGGGTTTGATACAGGAGTGGGTGGGTGAGATTCTGTGGCCTGCGTTGTGTAGGAGGTCAGACTAGACGATCATAATTGGTCCCTTCTGACCTTAAAGTCTATCATTCTATACAAATTTTCAGTTTTCCAGTTCAAAAAGACTTTTTGTTTTGAAACTTCAGCTGATGACAGTTTTAAAAATAAGCAGCAGTCAGACTCTAAACAAAAACTGAAACATGTCCATATTTTCCATTTGTGAAAATTTTCAAGATTTTGACTTTTCCTCCTGATTCGTAAGGGGAAAGTTTTCATTACCTTGAACATTTTCGCATGATGGGGAAACCATTTCCTACCCAGCTCTGCCTGAGATGTCCATTCCCTGATTTTGTGTGGCTTAGTAGCTTTGTAGGGATGAGTAGCAGCAACATAGGAAGGGGAGGTGAATATGGAAATAATATACCAGCTAACGGGGCCGGTATCAAAGCATGGAAGGTCAGAGACTAACAGCTGTTAGACTATCAGTCAGAATGCCCATTGAGAATGGCGTAGGGCTCTGTACTGCATTAAGAAAGTGGGATGGAGATGGTCAGGCCTAGTGGTTGGAGCTGGAGCAGTCAGGCGTGGTTGGAGGAAGGCTGGAGCAGGACTAGCAGGGTAGCGGCAGGAGCATGGCTGGAGCAGGCTAAGACCCAAGGAGTCTGTTGCCATCCTTAGGCAGGAAAGAGTGCCAAGCCCCAGAGTGATGGAGAAGACTGAGCTGCTGTTCCTCCTGTGGGGTTTATATACCCGGTCTGGGGGGTCACACGACCAGTTCGTGGCTTGTTGATTGGCTGGAGCCTAGCACAAGAGTGACTCATCAGCCCAGGCAGGAATGGCATAGCAAACACCAGGTAATAGCATAGTGGGCTACTGCAGACACGGAGCCTGAGGGCACACAGACCGTGAAGGGTCCAGAGAACTTGCCCAGCTGCCTGCAGCCCCCATAACTGGGACAGTCGTAAACAGCATGTGCTATTTCCTCACCAACCATCCCAGGGGCTTCTCTTGGCCGGAGAGAGAGACAGATTGATTGTTCCTGTCTGATCTTTCCTTGCTGGACAGAAGCTTTGTGGTTCATAGGCAGATTTAGTAGAAATGGATTCGAAATTCTCAGATTACGAGTGCAGCTGCTCCATGGGGGAAACCTCCCAGGACAGGGGGTTATAACTCTAGACTGGAAAGCCTGAGACATGCACATCCCTCTCGGGGAGCATTGGGAAGGAGGGCAGTCAGCAAGCCCAGCTGGGACGCAGCAGGACCACCAGACTGGCTAAGGCAGTCATGTGCTTCGCTCTTACGCCCGGCAGCTGCCGAGGATGGGCGGCTGCTCAGCGCACACACCGGTGGCGTCTCTGCCTCCCTGTGCGCACCTGACTCCACATCCTGCTCCTGCGCTGCTCCAGCTTAGACCCTGCCCGGCACCCAGCCTTGTTCCGGTCCTGTCTTGAAACCAGCCTTGCTCCTGTCCTGAAACCAGCCCTGCTCCTGCTTTCCCTGGCTCCAGGTAACCCTCAGCTCTGATTCCTGGCTCTGACTCTGTCTCGACTCTTGGCTCTGGCATTCGGACTCTGACTTCGGTTCTGATCTTCGGCTCCGACCCCTGGCTCTGACTCCTGCTCCAACCAGGGCCTCTGGCATTTGGACTCTGACCACTAGGCCTGGCTCCTGCTCCGACCACTAGGTCTCATGGCCTACAACCTGGTCTCCTGACAGTGACCTTGTACCACAGATAATATAGTGTCAGACTCGCAAGCTCAAAAGTCAGATTCCCCAGGTGAAGGTTTTTCTGGTGATATGAACTCTCAGCCACGGTGCATCTCTGCCGGTCTACTTTGACACTCACATTCAGAAACAAGCAATAAGTTAAGGTGTGTGTAGAGCAAGCGAAAGATACCTGGGCAATGCTCTGTGTGTGCAATTCAGGCAAGCTGATGTGACAACCGAGATGAGAGTTGTTCCCACGGATTGAACCAATAATAATACCTAGTTTGTATATGACAGTAGATCTCAAAGCCCTTTGAAAAGGAGGTCAGTAGCATTACCTCAGGTTTACAGATGGGGAAACTGAGTCTACACTCCGCCAACAGTGGCAGCTTGATGTGCACTCCTGTCTGCTTTTCCCACAAGGCCCGCCATATTTTCTCCCATGCTGCCGTTCTCCCCCCCCAGCCCTCCAGTCAGCGCATCTTTTCAGAAAAATTCTGGGAGGTGGGGGGAAAGCTGTGTTAGCATTTTTGCTTCTGCTGAGGCCACGGCTGTTTGTGGGGGGGTTAGTGGGCTGGTCTGGTTAGTGGGCTGGTTAGTGGGCTGGTTAGTGGGGGGGTTAGTGGGGCTGGTTAGTGGGGGGGTTAGTGGGCTGGTCTCCTCCTGGAGAGTGGTGGGAAGGTGGCAGCTGGTCCTATCCTGGGGAGTGCCCGGGCTGTCTTACCAATGACTGGCCTGGGGCAGGGATCAGGGCCTGGTTTGCGGCGTGCTCATCTGGCCCAAACTGCCTGTGCTGCTTCTGGTTGCAGCTGGTGGGGAAAGTGGGATGCACTCGAGATAATCAGCTGCCTCCCTAGTCATACGCCTAGGGCAGCAGAGCTGACCTGGCTGCCCCTCCGTTGTGATGGTCACCTGGCCACAACACGACTCAAATTTGGCAATGTAGACATACCTATGGCAGTCCCCGCAGACCCGAGGGAGACTCTTCAGTGCCAGCTGGTGAAAAGTCCGAGGGGCAACAAGCCAAAGTCTGCGGGGGGGACGGGGGACAACTGCCCCCTTGCAAATGATGCCTCTGCCCCCATCTCCTTATGCATGGGGAAAATACATATAAAAAGTCGCCACCTCAACCTCTTTTAAATTCCTCCTCAAAACCTGTTACGAAGGCTTCCGATCCCTCCCATCCAGAATTGGGTAGGCGAGTGCTTGATGCATCCATTTTTCAGCTCAACACTTAAATATATGGCGATATACCTATCTCATAGAGCTGGAAGGGACCCCAAAGTGTCATTGAGTCCAGCCCCCTGCCTTCACTAGCAGGACCAATTTTGCCCCAGATCCCTAAGTGGCCCCCTCAAGGATTGAATTCACAACCCTGGGTTTAGCAGGCCAATGCTCAAACCACTGAGCTATCCCTCCCCCTGTAGCACTTCTTTGTGCTACCTCGTTCTCCAGGGTCTTCTCCACCTTTCATGTAGCCTGTGAGCTCTCTGGGGAAGGGATTGTCTCCTTTGTTATTTGTCCATATGGTGCCTAACACAATGGGGCCCTGATCCTGCCCTGGGGTTCCTAGACTCTAATAACAATAATAACAGCAGGTTGGTTTTACTCCATTCCCTGAAACAGCCACCATTGGAGATAGGATACCTGAGTGGAGGAGCCGTTGTCTGCTCTGGTAGGCTGGTTCCTATGACCTGGTATCTCCTACCGTGCTGTGAAAGAAGCAGGACAGCTCCCCAGCTTTCCGGCATCCGCCCCTGCAGGCACACACTGTTCCCACACTGCCCCGAAGCCCGTCTTGCATCACTCACAAGTAGCCACCCACCCCGCCAAGCCTCTGACACACAGGTTCTCTTGTGGTTGCTGCACTCCTCCCAAAGCCGCAGAGATGGTTTACAAGGGCTTCTCTGCCTCTTTGCAAAGGTAGCCGCTAGCCAGGGGTTGGCGGCAATATTTATTTTTTTGTTATTGACCTTTTCCTAAGCCTCGGCAAATGCTCCTTTTCTTTTCCAAAACAAAAGAGCCGCGCTGAGGACATATCAAAAGCTGATGCACTCGATTTTTTTTTAAGTATTTTATTTTATTTTATTTTCTATTACATTTATTTATGTCCAACTGCCTACCAAAGAGCCAGAGGGATGGAATTGTATTTTGGAAGAGCATGAGAAACAGATGCGAATGTGCGTGAGTCAGGCAAGGCATTCTCCAAAATCCCCTCAGTTGGAAGAGCGGATTTAGAAAGACATTTCACGCTGGCAGCTCCAGAACTGTTACAAAGAGCCTCAGCAGGAAGACAATTCATGTAACTGTCTAAACAAACAAACAAGCATTACGCACAATTTCAAAAAAAAAAAATCCCTTGAAGGGGAATTGCACAACTAGAATTGGGATGAGCAACCAGGGTGGGATCCTTTTTTGCTCTCTCATTAATCTGTTTAATAATTTTAGTTAGAGGGGATTGGAACTCAGCACCTCCCCTTGTCCTATGCTGGGGTTAGAATAGGGACGGGGATACAGACTTTCTGGGATATGTGCTAATGCCTTGTTGAGGGCCCTTGGAGAACAGGCTGCAGCAAGCGAAGGATTTCTCCATGCCTCTGGCTGAAAAGAATGGCCATTCTGCATCAGACTAATGGTCCAGCTAGCCCAGTATCCTATCTTCTGACAGTGGCCGGTGCCGGATGCTTCAGAGGGAATGAACAGAACAGGGGAAATACTGAGTGATCCATCCCCTGTCATCCACTCCCAGCATCCTGGCAGTCAGAAGTTTAAGGATACCCAGACCATGAGGTTGTGTCCCTGTCCATCTTGGCTAGTAGCCATTGATGGACCTACCCTCCATGAACTTATCTCATTCGTTTTTGAGCCCTGTTATCGTTTTGGCCTTCACAACATTCCCTGGCAACGAGTTCCACAGATTGACTGTGCGTTGTGTGAAGTAGTACTTCCTTATGTTTGTTTTAAACCTGCTGCCTATTAATTTCATCGGGTGACCCCTGGTTCTTGTGTTATCTCGAGGGGTACCAAGAGGGCCATTTGAACTGGTGGATGTTTGCCTTCTAGGAACTGGACTGTGAATACCAATTAGTTTCCTCTCGGCTACCAACAATTTTCTGTCACTCAGACTTATGGTATATTTGAATCAGCAATTTAGCAATGAAAGATGCCTTAGGACAGTCCATATTCCCAGAGCGACCCACCATCCTGTCATCCATCTCTGAGAAATATTTATATGTGGGATATGCTAGACGGAACCGTCTTGTTAACACTGTGCTAACAAACTGAAGGGGGAGAGATTAAGATGATTTCCCTGCTTCTCACCAATTCTCCAGTCCTCAGTGCTTATACACAGCCTGGCTGCACAGGCTTTAGCTCAGGCGAAAACAGAACATTATTGTAGGAGCACCTTGTTATACTGTTGACAGCACATCACTGCTATTCTGTGACACAATAGAGACCTCTGGTCCGCCACCAAAGCTCCACACACTTACATAAATAGGATTCGGTGTGGTCCAATTCCTGAGGTTCTTACTCAGCTCTTAGGAGAAGTTCCTGTTGAAGTCTGTGTGCATTTTGCCCCAGTTAGGACTGAGTTAATGCAGACTTCAAGATCTGGCCTATCGGGAACTGAAGGTGCTTGGCACCTTGCAGGATCAGGCCTTGCTAAATGAAGCAGATGGGAATGATATTCAGAGATGGGCAGATCCTTAGGTGGTATAAATCAGCATAGTTCTTCAGCTGACAAAAATAAATTAGCCTGTGGAACTCATTGCCACATGATATCACTGAGGTCAAGAGTGTAGCAGGACTGAAAAGGGGGTTGGTCATTTTGCTGCAGCCAGAGTTACAATAGTAGCAACTAGGACTAAGAGATTTGGAAGGGTTGAAAACCTTCCTTCCAACTTCTACTTCATGGGAGTTAGGAAGAAACTTTCCCCATGGGCAGGTTATGCCATAACTGCTGAGTTCTTGCACCTCCCTCTGAAGCCAGTGCTGGTTATTGGTGGCGACAGGATTCCCGGCCAGATGTACTATTACTTCTGATCCAATCTGACAATTCCTATGTTCTGTTGACTTCCATGGACCTGTGTCAATTTACATATGGCCCTGGCCCCGTATATAGATTTCAAATATCAGAAGTGACCCAAGCTGCCCAGATATCCTGACCCGGACCCACCAGATGTGCCTGTGCTGCGGTGTCAGACCCTTTGTTATTATTTATGCACTGATTATTACCTGCCATTGTGAGGATTAATCCCCAACAGTTTGCCCGGGAGTGGAACACGGTGCCCTATAGAGCAGACAAGCACAGGGAGACACAGAAGATAGATTGATCCTAGAGCAGCATGGGGGGGGGGGGGGGGGGGGGGGTGGGGGGGGGGGGGGGGGGGGGGGGGGGGGGGGGGGGGGGGGGGGGGGGGGGGGGATTTTGTTCTTAAAGGAACAGAATGGTCCCATCCTCAGCTGCAGATGAGGAACTCAATGTAACTCAGGAGGCTACATTGCTGTCCCTCCGTCCTGGCCTTTGCCCCCTTTTCCCAGCCTGAAGGCTGCTCTAAATTACCCTGGCTCGCAATGGCCACCAGGGGCCATTAGAGCAGCTTGGGATCAAGTCCTGTCCAGGCCCCCTTCTTCCTGTCTTGATGAATGGAGGGATCCCCAGGGCTAGTCTTGTTGGCTTTTAAGTCACTGCCCTGGTGCAAAGTGGCCATCCAGGATCAGGGCCAACGTGTGGGTGACCGTGATTTTACTGACGCTGCTTAGCACATGTGGCCTTCACGGCGGAGAGATGGGAAAGGAGAGCGAGCGTGTGTGTCTGGCATGCTGAGCCCGAGATTATAGCTAGAGGTGGGCCTGAACCAGGATAAAGCTCGGGGGTGATGGGGTTTGGTTTGGGGCCATCTCGGACTGTAACTTCACTGCAGGATCCAGCAGAAAGACACAATAGGCCCAAGGGCCAGAGCGCTCTTATTCATACACAAATAATTGCCGTAACAGCAAAGAGGACGCCATGACACACCTGCCAAGTACACAGTTTAAACAATAACGCTCTCGCTCTTTTTTTTTTTCCCAGTGGGAAAGCCCCTCCCATTTTAAAATGTTATCTAGTGCTTTTATTCCCTTCTCCTTGAGACATTCCATCTCCTTGCAGCTTCCCCAGCACCGTGATTATGGCAGCTTCTCTATGTGACAAACACAAGAACCAAACCCTCGGATCATTTGCTCTGCTAGCAAGGACATGAGCGAGCCTCGTAATGGCAAATGCCCTGCAAAGATAAAGGATGCAGAATAGCGATCAGAGGCGGGCCCATGACAGCATACCGGATCCAGACACCTTTTGGAAAAGGTCACCTCTGGATTTTGGGCAGAGATTAGAATTTTGCGGCTCCAGGCCTCCATCATTGTTTTATCATAGAATCATAGAATATCAGGGTTGGAAGGGACCTCAGGAGGTATCTAGTCCAACCCCCTGCTCAAAGCAGGACCTAATCCCAATTAAATCATCCCAGCTAGGGCTTTGTCAAGCCTGACCTTAAAAACCTCTAAGGAAGGAGATTCCACCACCTCCCTAGCTAACCCATTCCAGTGCTTCACCACCCTCCTAGTGAAATAGTGTTTCCTAAGATCCAATCTAAACCTCCCCCACTGCAACTTGAGACCATTACTCCTTGTTCTGTCATCTGCCACCACTGAGAACAGTCTAGATCCATCCTCTTTGGAACCCCCCTTCAGGTAGTTGAAAGCAGCTATCAAATCCCCCCTCATTCTTCTCTTCTGCAGACTAAACAATCCCAGTTCCCTCAGCCTCTCCTCATAACTCATGTGCTCCAGCCCCCTAATCATTTTTGTTGCCCTCCGCTGGACTCTTTCCAATTTTTCCACATCCTTCTTGTAGTGTGGGGCCCAAAACTGGACACAGTATTCCAGGTGAGGCCTCACCAATGTCGAATAGAGAGGAACGATCACGTCCCTCGATCTGCTGGCAATGCCCCTACTTATACAGCCCAAAATGCCGTTAGCCTTCTTGGCAACAAGGGCACACTGTCGACTGTTTTATGGGTCAGGGAAAGTGTGGGACTCTTACTGAACGGGGGAGGCAACCTAGTGACAGAGGATGTAGAAAAAGGTGATATACTCAATGCTTTTTTTGCCTCGGTCTTCACAGACAAGATCAGCTTTCAGACTGCTGCACTAGGCAACACAGAATGGGGAGGAGGTGAGCAGCCCTCAGTGGTGAAAGAACAGGTTAAGGACTGTTTAGAAAAGCTCGACATGCACAAGTCCATGTGTCCAGATCTAATGCATCCAAGGGTGCTGAAGGAGTTGGCTGATGTGATTGCAGAGCCATTGGCCATTATCTTTGAAAATTCGTGGCGATTGGGAGAGGTCCTGGATGATTGGAAAAAGACAAATATAGTGCCCATATTTTAAAAAGAGAGGAAAGAGAACCCCGGGAACTACAGACCGGTCAGCCTCACTTCAGTCCACAGCAAAATCATGGAGCAGGTCCTCAAGGAATCCATTTTGAACACTTGGAGGAGAGGAAGGTGATCAGGAACAGTCAACATGGATTCACCAAGGGCAAGTCATGCCTGACCAACCTGATTGCCTTCTATGATGAGATAACTGGCTCTGTGGATATGGGGAAAGTGGTGGATGTGATCTATCTTGACTTTAGCAAAGCTTTTGATACGATCTCCCACAGTATTCTTGCCAGCAAGTTAAAGAACTATGGATTGGACGAATGGACTGTAAGGTGGATAGAAAGCTGCCTAGATTGTCAGGCTCTATGAGTAGTGATCAACAGCTCGATGTCTAGTTGGCAGCCGGTATCAAGCGGAGTGGCCCCAGGGTCGGTCCTGGGGCCGGTTTTGTTCAACATCTTTATTAATGATCTGGATGATGGGATGAATTGCACCCTCAGCAAGTTCGCAGATGATACTAAACTGTGGGGAGAGGTAGATATGCTGGAGGGTAGGGATAGGGTCCAGAGTGACTTAGACAAATTGGATGATTGGGCCGAAAGAAATCTGATGAGGTTCAACAAGGACAAGTGCAGAGTCCTGCACTTAGGACGGAAGAATCCCATTCACTGTTACAGGCTGGGGACTGACTGGCTAAGCAGCAGTTCTGCAGAAAAGGACCTGGGGATTACAGTGTATGAGAAGCTGGATATGAGTCAGCAGTGTGCCCTTGTTGCCAAGAAGGCTAATGGCATATTGGGCTGCATTAGTAGGAGCACTGCCAGCAGATGGAGGGAAGTGATTATTCCCCTCTATTCGACATTGGTGAGGCCACACCTGGGGTATTGTGTCCCGTTTTGGTCCCCCACTACAGAAGGGATGGGAACAAATTGGAGAGAGTCCAGCAGAGGGCACTGACAATGATTAGGGGGCTGGGGCACATGACTAATGAGGAGAGTCTGAGGGAACTGGGGTTATTTAGTCTGCAGAAGAGAAAAGTGAGTGGGGATTTGATAACAGCCTTCAACTACCTGAAGGGGGGCTCCAAAGAGGATGGAGCTCGGCTGTTCTCAGTGGTGGCAGATGACAGAACAAGAAGCAATGGTCTCAAGTTGCATTGGGGGAGATCTAGGTTGGATATTGGGAAACACTATTTCACTAGGAGGGTGGTGAAGCACTGGAATGGGTTAGCTAGGGAGGTGATAGAATCTCCATCCTTAGAGGTTTTTAAGGCCCAGCTTGACAAGCCCTGGCTGGGATGATTTAGTTGGGGGTTGGTCCTGCTTTGAGCAGGGGGTTGGACTAGATACCTCCTGAGGTCTCTTCCAACCCTGATATTCAATGTTTCTATGGAGCAGCCATTCAGACAGAACCATTAAAAAATGTTTGTGTGTGTATGTGTGTGTGTGTGTGTGGGGAGGGGGGGGGTCATTGTAACCATCCCACAGAAAACACGCCTTCTGGGGTCATGATGTTTTCATGTATTTGACCTTCCCCAGGAGCAAAAGTCCTTGCCCCCACTGGATCCATTCGGTGCGAAGCTGGGGAAAGGTTCTGAGTTAGGGAAGGAATCCTCCTCCCAGGCTGTGAAGCTGCAGCAGAACCATCCCAAGGTCACTTCTGCAGATTCCATTTCTGCTGCGTCTCAGATCTCAAGGATGCGGTGAGGCTGGTGGATCTGTGCAGCGGTGGGTGTGATTGTGCTGCTACACATCCCAGGAGATGGCAGCATCACTCAC
Organism: Platysternon megacephalum; assembly: GCA_003942145.1. Taxonomy (NCBI): domain Eukaryota; kingdom Metazoa; phylum Chordata; order Testudines; family Platysternidae; genus Platysternon; species Platysternon megacephalum. Next base: position 2,008,910 of record QXTE01000156.1, read on the forward strand.
TCAGACGTGCCAAGCAAGGACATTATACCTGCCCTGCTTCCTAAATCCCATAACGTTTTGCACAGAGAGACTTCACGGCCGTGGACTCTGCAACACATAGGAGGAGGGTATGCTCCTTGTGCGGACTTCAGAGGATCTGCCTCCTCTACAGGACTATAGCAGCTTCTTTGAACTTGAGGTTTCCATGTCATGGGGAGCACAGGGCAAGATTTTGCCCCATGCGACAGCATCCAGTTCAGCTTTGTGATGGGAACTCCCATGGATGCTGATGGGAGCTGTATGCTTATATCCAAGGGCTGAATTTGGCCTGGCACTGATGCATGAGTGCTTGCACCACGTGTAATAAATATGTTGTAAATTTCAACACGGGGGCATTAGTTTATGCTCTCACCGAGGAAATGTTTTTTTTGTTGTTTTTTTTTTAAATCCAGTCCAGATTTTGACCTTTTGCATAGTTAGACTGTAAATAAACAGAGACTCATGGAGACTTCTAAGATGGAGACCTGGCAAGGCATCTTTGCAAAATATGAAGAAGTTAATTTTTCCAGCTGAGTAACCAGGCTTTCAAGTTGTGTGGACGGTGTGACAGCACTAATTGGCAAGTGATAATTGGCAAATTTAGGAGCTAATCCTTCAATGGGGACGTAAAAAAGGCATTCAGCAATAATCCCCCTTGGAACAAAGACAGGAAATTCAATCTCTTTGCAGAGTCCAAAGTTAGACCAGGGGGCCATGGAGTTTAGCGAACAGCGTCTCCAGGGATTGCATTTGTAAACCATAAGCAGATTAAGAAAGCACACGCCCACAAACCAGCCTCATCAAGGGGACTTTCCCCCCCTTCGTCAAATCCCATCTGCTTTCATGTTGTAAAACCTGCAAGACTCATGGCAGCAAGGCATCGTCCTGTAATGCAAGGTTTTGTTTTCTCTTCACAGTGGCTTAGAGAGGGGGAAAATGTATAGATGACGCAGAGCAAATAAATGGTGGGGCTTCCCTAAAAGGCCTTTGATGTATCACACCACCCCTGGGATGGTTAGGTTTTTTCCCCCACTGGTACCTGATAGTTCGCCACCCCCACCCCCCTCGTCCCTCCCCTCCACACTTCTGGAAACTCTGTGTATATTGGCTAGGAAGAAAGACCTCTGAGTGCTGGACTGGAAACCGATATGAGCGAGGCAACAAGAACAGAGAAATTGCAGCTGGGCATGTTGGTTGGAATCAGCCTTGTGACTCAGCTGACTGTCATAAGGAGCCTTATTGTAGAGCAGAAGTGCCAAAAGAACGCACCATTACTCCAGTCCTGGGAGGCTACTCTTTCCCTCCGCAGCGATGTGCCACTGGGTTTTGTGCCCACGGAATTCAACCCGCAAGCAACTGATCTTCATGACTGCTGTTCATGCCAAAGGAAGATTCAAGGACATGGAAGAGCCCTGGGATGATGTGTCCTGGTTTTCCTGTGTGTGCGCGTTAGGGGCCTGATCCAACTCCATTAGATGTCCCGTTCTTGAAAAATCGGAGAGGGTGCAGGAAGAGTCACAAAAATAATTCATGGGATAGAAAAATGACTTGCCGTGAGCACCTGAAGGAACTCAACCTCTTTATCTACCAAAAAGAAGATTAAGAGGTGACTTAGTGCCCCAATACCTCCAAGGAGAGAAAATGCCGGGTACTAAAGAATTCTTTAATCTAGCAGAAAAAAAAGGCATAACAAAAACCAATGGCTGGAAGTTAAAGACAGGCAAATTCAAATTAGAAATAAGGCCTGGGTTTTTAACAGTGCACATGATTAATCATTGGACCAAACTGTCAAGGGAAGTGGTAGATTTTTCCTCTCTTGAAGTCTTCAAATCCAGACGGGATGTCTTTCTGGACAACATGCTTTAGCCAAACACAAGTTACTGGTTTCAATGCAGGAATCACTGTGTGAAATTCCCTGGCCTGTGCCATGCAGGAGGTCAGAGTAGATGATCTAATGGTCCCTTCTGATCGTAAGATCTATGAATCATTGTCCTCAGTGGGAGATGGCTCAGATCCTAGATTCAGGCTTTGGCAAGTGGCCAAGGCAGCATTTGGGGATTCTTGCAAACTGTTCTACCTTTCACCTTGATTGTTCTGCTTCCTGAGATACCAGAGAATCCCACGGAGGACTCATAGATCCAAAATTAACAGTTGTATAACCCTTTAGGTTAAGCAGTAGTAGCAACGACAGTTTCTTCATGACCTCCAGCTGGAGAAAAAGCCTCTCTATCATTGCGAGTTGGAAGAACTACACAGCCAACGATGAAGATTAGTTATCCAGGCTGCTTCCTTAACCTCTTTTATGCTAGGCTCTCTTTCTTGAATTCCTTTCTTCTTGTACAGTGAATTTAGTACTCAGGAAAGTTTAGCAATTGAGAGGGGAAGGAAAGGGTCTGGCAGACTGTTTGCAACTCTGTGTTAGGTTTGCTTTTGTTAACATCACTTTAACTTGATTGACCAACTAGCAGTTTGGAGAAAAGAAATATTTGTTCTACAGTCACTCGCCTGGACCTTTCGGTTAAGGTCTGAGAGCTCTAAGGTGCAACAAAACCAGAGACATTCCTCTACATTTATAAGGTGAAAAATCCGCTGGGAAAACGATCATTTCCTAGGCCTTTCCTCTCCATCATAAAGAAGCAAAAAGGCACAATCCTAATGTTTTAAAAAAATCTGTTGCAAGGTAACCCTTAAGCTGCCCTTAAGGTCAGCCATTACTGATGGTGTTTTGTTTAATGGGAACACCTGCTCACCAGGAACTACACTGAGATCCCTAGCTCACTTCACAGAGACCAGTGAAGATTCATCAGGGCATAGCTACTTGTAATGAACCCTGGCTGCAGACATAAAGAAACCATATTCACCAGTGGGTATAGGGACCTGGGACAGTCAGCCCCAAATGACAAGGCCCAGCCATTTGCACTAAAGGAGACATCTTATCTGTAGGAACATGACCAAGCACTTCAACAGAAGATAGCAGCAGATGTGCTGCGTCCATGGAATGAGCAAAACCAAGGACTCATTAATGGAGCTTTAACTGTATAGAATACACAAGATGTTGTAAAGTATCAGAGGGGTAGCCGTGTTAGTCTGGATCTGTAAAAAGCAACAAACAGTCCTGTGGCACCTTGTAGACTAACAGACATATTGGAGCATAAGCTTTCGTGGGTGAATACCCACTTCGTCAGACGCATGTAATGGAAATTTCCAGAGGCAGGTATAAATATGCAGGCCAGAATCAGTCTGGAGATAACGAGGTCAGTTCAATCAGAGAGATGAGGCCTTCTTATCATAGAATCATAGAATATCAGGGTTGGAAGGGACCTCAGGAGGTCATCTAGTCCAACCCCCTGCTCAAAGCAGGACCTAATCTTCTAGCAGTTGAGGTGTGAACACCAAGGGAGGAGAAACGGCTTGTGTAGTTGGCTAGCCATTCACAGTCTTTGTTTAATCCTGAGCTGACGGTGTCAAATTTGCAAATGAACTGAAGCTCAGCAGTTTCTCTTTGGAGTCTGGTCCTGCAGTTTTTTTGCTGCAGGATGGCTACCTTTAAATCTGCTATTGTGCGTCCAGGGAGGTTGAAGTGTTCTCCTACAGGTTTTTGTATATTGCCATTCCTAATATCTGACTTGTGACCATTAATCCTTTTATGTAGGGAAGATATTGTAAGTGCTTTAAGAAAGTGTGGTACACCGCAGAAAAGTTAAAAATTTGGTACACCACTGCAGGCCAGGCGGTGTGGAAGAAGTTTGTTTTCCCTCCTCAAATACTGTTGCAAGACAATGCAAGGTCCAGAAAGCCGGGACTTGCACTGCTGTTTGCACCTGGGGAACATCTGCATCTACAGGTGGAATGTCTTACAGACAGAGTTGCCGGTATGGGTGGTTTTACTCTAGGAGCACAGTCGACAAATTTGCACAGTACGGTTGAGACGCTGGGATGTTGGTAAGGTAAAAACTGCGTATGCTGGTGATAACAAGTGTTGTGTGGTGGTCCACTTTCTGGTTTGTTATCTTAACTGGCCTATGTTCTGCTTCACACCTAAATCTCCCATGATAATAAATGGAAAGATTTTTATATTTTGTGCCAATGTTTTATAATGTAATAAAATCAAAGTTAAATTAGAGAAGGATGTCGTAAAGGCAGAACAATCTGATAATGTAGGATTACACCCAGACGGGCTATACCAGAGGAGGTGAGCTTGCATTCCCGGGTTCGTACTTTGAGCCAACTATACATGGTGGGTCAAATGATCACAACTACTGTGATCTTGGGAATGTGTTGCTGGCTAGTTAACTTAAAAAAAGAAAGCACAAAAAGACAGGAGTATGATGCAAATGAAACAAATGCTAATTTAAAAAAAAGAAAGGCAAAAGGAGTGGAATGTAGGGCTGGTTTGACATGAGTAATTGGACATGGGTGAAGCCTCATTTCCTGGGAGATGGGATTAGGGAGGTAAATGCATCAGCAGGCTGGAAACAGAATATCTAAACTAGCCAAGCTAAGGGGACACCCAGGGAACCATTTGCAATGGACAAGGTAAGCCTCAAAGATGAGGTAAACAGTAAGTCATACACGGACAGAGCATGATGTACAGAGATTGGTTCCTAGAAAGTGACCAATCCAATCCCCAAATGTGTGCTGCAATGTGTAGTAAATGCAATGAGCAATGTGTGAATGTATATAAAGAAGAGATTTGCTGTGTAATTTTGGATATTTGGAACGCCCTATACCTAGGGTTGCCAGGTGTCCGGTTTTCGACCGGAACACCTGGTCAAAAAGTGACCCTGGAGACTCCGGTCACCACTGCTGACCAGGCCATTAAAAGTCCAGTCTGTGGCACAGCGTGGCTAAGGCAGGCTCCCTGCTTTCCGTGGCTCTGCATGGCTCCCGGAAGCAGCGGCATGTCCCCCCTCCGACTCCCCCTCCATGCACTGTCCCCCCCCCCCAAGTGACAGCTCCGCAGCTCCCATTGGCCGGGAACCCCGGCCAATGGGAGCTACGGGGGCGGCACCTGTGGACAGGGCAGCGCGCAGAGCTGCCTGGCCGCACCTCCACGTAGCAGCCAGAGGGGGGACATGCTGCTGCTTCTGGGAGCTGCTTGAGGTAAGCGCCACCCGGAGCCTGCATCCCAACCCCCTGTCCCAGCCCGAAGCCCCCTCCCATCCTCTGAACCCCTCGGCCCCAGCCTGGAGCCCCCTCCTGCATCCCAAATCCCTTATTCCTGGCCCCACCCCAAAGCCCGCACCCCCAGACAGATCCCTCACCCCTCGCATCCCAACCCCCAGACTGGAGCCCCCTATTGCACCCTGAACCCCTCATTTCTGGGCCCACCCTGGAAACCGCACCCCCAGCGGGAGCCCTCCCCCCATCCCGCACCCCAACCCCCTGCCTCAGCCCGGAGCCCCCTCCCATACTCCAAACCCCTTGGCTCCACCCCCCAGCCCAGAGCCCCCTCCTGGACCCCAAACGCCTCATCCCCGGCCCCACCCCAGAGCCCACACCCCCTGCCGGAGCCCTCAGCCCCTCCCGCAACCCAATCCCCTGAGCCACCCCGGTGAAAATGAGCGAGTGAGTGAGAGTGGGTAGAGTGACAGTGACAGAGGGAGAGGGAATGGAGTGAATGGGGGGCCGGGCCTCAGAGAAGGGGCGGGGCCTCGGAGGAGGGGCGGGGTAAGGGTGTTCTGTTTTATGCAAGTAGAAAGTTGGCAACCCTACCTATACCCACCCCTATGCTTGAGTCTGATCAACTCCACGTAGCTTTGCTACATGCCAAATAAAGGGACCTGAGTGACGAGACTGGAGTTGGACTGAATTCTTGGGGAACCAAGTGGAAGAGGTCTCTGGGGAACCCCAACACTCCGTCTTTGGAACGCCTTGCCTGAGGGTGTTGTGAAGGTCAATACTATAACGGGGTTCCAAAGGGAGCTAGATAGATTCATGGAAAGGGGGTCCATCAATGGCTATTAGCCAGGATGGGCAGGAATGGTGTCCTTAGCCTCTGTTTGCCAGAAGCTGGGATTGGGTGACAGGGCATGGATCACTTGATGATAACCTGTCTATTCGTTCCCTCTGGGGCACCTGCCATTGGCCACTGTCAGAGGACAGGATACTGGGCTTGATGGACCTTTGGTCTGACCCCGTATGGCCATTCTTATGTTCTTATATGTTCTTATGTTCTTCCTTCTTCTTTGACTTGCCCCATCTATCGGGTTTAGTGATTTTGTTCTTCGTCTCCAGGTGTTCTTGTCAAGTGTGTCTCCCAAGCTGACGCTAACCTTCTTCATGTCCTCCTTCAGCATCTCAACCATCTCTTTCTAGGCCTTTGACCTGGTCTTTGTCCTGTGACCACTAGCTCTGGAACTCTCTGGACAATAGCATAGAATCATAGACATGTAGGACTGGAAGGGACCTCAAGAGGTCGTCTAGTCCAGTCCCCTGCACTCAAGGCAGGACTAAGTATTATCTAGACCATTCCTGACAGGTGTTTGTCCAACCTGTTCTTAAAAACCTCCAATGCTGGAGATTCCACAACCTCCCTAGGCAATTTATTCCAGTGCTTAACCACCCTGACAGTTAGGGAGATTTTCCTAATGTCCAACCTAAATCTCCCTTGCTGCAATTTAAGCCCATGGCTTCTTGTCCTACCCTCAGAGGTTAACAAGAAAAAAAATTTCTCTCTCCTTGCAACAGTTTTCAAGTACATAAAAGGTTGTTATCATGCCCTGCCTCAGTTCTCTTCTATAGACTAAACAAACCCAATTGTTTCAATCTTTCCTCATAGCACATGTTTTCTAGACCTTTAATCACTTTTGTTGCTCTCCTCTGGACTTTACCCAATTTGTCCACATCTTATCTGAAATGGAAAAAATATATCCCACATCTCATCTTACGTGACCCAGCCATCTCAGTCAATACTCACTCTGCTTTTCCATGATGGGGGCTACGTGCATCATGGCTCGTATCTTTTCCCCATGTCAGCTCTCATCTTACCCATCATCCACCTGGGCATTCTCATTTTGACAGTGTAAAGTAGTTCTCTCTTCCTCATTGGCCAGCATTCCAACCTGACATCATGGCTGGCCTAATCATGATCTTGAACACTTTGCTCTTTAGTTTACCGGGCGTATTCTTATCACAGAGAACTCCCAACAACTCCATCTACTTACACCAAGAGCTCTTCATGAGGCTCCTTACTTCCGCATCCTCATTCCCATAATGGCCCAACATGGAATTGAGGCATTTAAATTGTTGCACAGATTCCAACTCCATACCCTCTAGTTTTACTGGCATTTCATTGTCCCTCTCAATGAACATGTGCTTCATCTTTTGTCGGCTGATTACTAAGCCATCTTCTCCTAATTCAGACCCTCATATTTCTAGGTCCCTTCCCAGTTTGTATGTATCTTCACGGCACAACATAATATCATCGGTGAACAGCATACCCCATGGAGCCTCTCCCCGATCTCCTGCACCCAAGTGTCTACTAAAGTCACAAATTAGAATGAACTTATGATCTTTGATGTAGTTCTTCCCTCACAGTGAATGACTCATGGTAGCCACAGCTGCTTCTCACTACTGTTGTGGCTACCCTTCTACGTGTCTGTGATAGTCTGAACATATGTCTCCAGCAGATTGCGCGGCTACAGGCACCACCATAACAATTCCATAGAAACTCTGTCAAAAGCCTTCTCAAAATCCACAAACACTAAGTGGAATTCCTTGTGTTTCTCCCTGTACTTCTGCTGTGATGTTCAGGCTGAAAACATGGCTTCATTGTTGACCTTCCTGACAACAACCTTCCTATTTAATTGTTGCTTACTCAGTGCTTCGGCTCCTTCTGAAGTCTTTTCTTGATAATTCTTTGCAGACATTTCATCGTGTGACAAATGAACTTGATGGTTCGGCAATTGCTACGTTCTTGCACAAGATGCAGATGCAAAATATGAGAAGGATTATTTTGTCCATTTTACAGATGGTTAAAGGAAAGCCTGGGGAGATTGAGTGACCTGCCCAAGGACACAGATTGAGTCTGGAATGGAACCCAGGAGTCCTGACTCCCAGTCCTAAGACCACGCTGCCTTGTCCCGGCAAAGGTTGATTCTCAGAGAAATATCATACCAGCGACAGACTTGGCCCATTGAGACTTGCATGCTTTCCACCTGAAGCCATAAACTGGCTGATATTTGAAACTCAGCCTGAACTCACTCAAAACATGACCCTATCTTGCCACAAGATTTACCGGCTTGCAATGCAAAGTTTCTGACAGCTCCAGAGTTAAGTGAGTGGCGTCCGATGGTTCACGTCTTTGGCTCTGCTGGAACTTCCATCTTATTTCATGTAAAAAAAAATCCCCCCCAAACCCAACTCAACAGCGTACGTTTCTGTTACCATTCCCTTTCTCCCCTGTTCACCTACCTGCATGTACATCTGCAATATAAATCATTTGGATTTATCCCATAGGAGTCACCGAAGGGAGTGTCCTCTCCAGCTAGATCCAGGCGCCAGCACCTCTGGGCTCTGCAGCTCGCATGTCTAGACTGCTCGTGAGATAACATCCTTCTCGCCGCAGGTGCTAACCCTCAGGGCACAGATTATTAATGCATAAAACACAGAGGGAAGATTGCGACACTTTGCCACATTTGTTCCCGTTTTATTTTTTTTTCCCCTCTGCGAGAATCCATTTATTTTAACCCTTCGGTCCCTGTGAAGAAGTCACTTCGCTTTTTGAAATCCTTGCCTCTTACACTTCCACCCTTTGGGCTCATAACACTGTGTCTGCAAAATCAGATCAGCTGGGTGCGCAAAGCACTTAAGGCTTCTGGACAGACTTGGATCCTGGGACACCTGCTCCTTCCCCCTTAGAGAGTAACAGCTCTCGGGCTAGATCCTCCTGGCTGCTTAGAAACCCTCAGACAGCAAAAAACAGCTGGCACGTTGCCCGAAAGAAGCAGCTGTGATTCCCCAGCACAGGGGAATCTCTAGGTGGCATAAAGCAGCCTTAGGGGACATGTAGGGGCATGATGAGGTTAGGAGAATGTGGAACACTGCATTCTGGTCAGTCCTCACTAGCAAAAGGGTCCCCAGAGATCTATTACAAGCCAGTGTAATTTAAAGGAAGGGCTGCTTTGACTTGGGCTGGGACGGGTGGGTAGACCACTCCCAGGATAAAGGGAGGCAAAGAGTTGGCTTGCAGCCACCTTCGCTCACCCCAGCTCAGCTGCGCCGAGCACAAGGTCCGTGCACAGAGAATTACACACCTTCCATCAGAATAGTTCATTGCTGATGATTTTCATTTCTAAGAGACTGGTGCAAATGGCAGGTGTTTGGAGCTGTGGAGATCAGAACAGGTTATTTCCCCCCGCCCTGGGGGAGGCGGGGGGGGAAATGATATTTCTTCCTCTCTGACCTTGACTCAAAACAGTGGCCCATGCCTAGGTCACCTCCAGACTGCACTGGGGCAGCTCATTCTGTCTGAGCCACTCTGACATTTGCAACCTCCTGATCAACCTGAACGCATCACACCACTGTACTCCACTCTCAGCATTGGGTGCTCATTGAATTGTGACCTTCCGAGATCCTTGTCCTCACCTTCATGGCTCGGAGTGAGCTGGCATGAAGCAATGTGAATGGATGTCCTTCCCCACTCTCCCTCACCATGTTGGCCAGACTCAGAGAGGACATTTTTGGCTGACAAAGCCCAGGTTATGATGATGGTCAGGGCAGGGCATTCCCAGTGAAGGGCCTGTTATCCTGGAACACTCTTCCTCATGGAGTCCATCTGGATCCAGATCTCACCACCTCAAGATGTAGAGACCCAGCTGTCTACAATATGATTTTTCCAAACAGCCGTGTTGTTGTAAGGCACCAGAACGCAGAAGGAATCAGGTATTTACCTCTTCCTTTCCCACATCTCTGTAAGAAAGGAGCAGAGTTTTGACTTCCAGAGTGATTGCTGTGTCCTTAACCTGGTCTGGGGCGGAGGCCTGGTCCACACTAGGGGGAGCTATCGAAATAAGATACGCGACTTCAGCTACAGGAATAGCGTAGCTGAAGTCGAAGTATCTTATTTCGAATTACCTGGCACTTACCTCGCGTCCTCGCAGCGCGGGATCGACGGCCGCAGCTCCCCCGTCAACTCCGCTACCTCCGCTCGCCCTGCTGGAGTTCCGGAGTCGATGGGAGCGCGTTCGGGGATCGATCTATCGCGTCCAGATGAGACGCGATAGATCGATCCCCGATAATTCGATTGCTACCCGCCGATCCGGGCGGGTAGTCTGGACGTACCCGGAGACGCTGAAGTGCTTATAAATCAATTAATTAAAATATAGCCACAGGGACTGGTAGTGCAAGAACCATCCACATCACTGCATCCAGTCTGAGCTGGAGGAACTGCTTCTAGGAGGGAGAAGAGGGGTGTTCAGATTCGAAGACTCTTTATTCCTTGGTCTCTGCACTGAGACCATCAAAGAATCAGTTATTGCCAGTTATTGCCAACTTAGAAACAGAGTTATAGGAACAGCCTAGATTTGTCAAGAACAAATCATGCCAAACCAACTTAATTTTCTTCTTTGACAGGGTTATTGGCCTAGTGGATGGGGGAAGCAGTAGACGTGATATATCTTGATTGTAGTAAGGCTTTTGACACAGTCCCACATGACACTCTCATAAGCATACTAGGGATATATGGTCTAGATGAAATTACTATAAGGTGGGTGCACAACTGGTTGAAAGATCTCATTCAAAGAGTAATTATCAAAGGTTCATTGTTAAACCGGGAGGGCGTATCTAGTGAGGTCCCAAAGGGGTCAGTCCTAGGTCCGGTATTAGTCAATATTTTCATTAATGACTTGGATAATGGAGTGGAGAGTATGCTTATAAAATCTGCAGATGACACCAAGCTGGGAGGGGTTGCAAGCATGACAGGATTAGAATTCAAAAAGGACCTTGACAAATTAGAGAATTAGTCTGAATTGCACAAGATGAAATTCAATAAAGACAAGTGCAAAATACAGGAAAAATCAAATGCACAGCTACAAAATAGTGAATAAGTGGCTAGGTAGGAGTACTGCTGAAAAGGGCCTGGGGGTTATAGTGGATCAAAAATTAAATACGAGTCAACAAGGCTAATATCATTCTGAGGTGTATTAACAGAAGTGTCATATGTAAGACCCGGGAACTAATTGTCCCACTTTGGTCAACACCGGTGAGGCCTCAGCTGGAGTCCTGTGTCCAGTTCTGGGTGCCATACTTTAAGAAAGATGTGGACAAATTGGAGAGAGTCCAGAAGGAAGGAGCTACAATGATCAAAGCTTTAGAAAACCTGCCTTATGAGGAAAAGTTAAACAAACTGGGCATGTTTACTCTTGACAAAAGAGGACAGAATGGGAACCTGATAAGCATCTTCAAACATGCTAAGGGCTGTTATAAAGAGGACGGTGATCAATTGTTCTCCAGGTCCATTGAAGGGCAGGGCAAGAAATAATGGGCTTAATCTGTAGCAAGGGAGATTTAGGTTAGATATTAGGAAAAGTCTTCTAACTATAAGGGTGGTTAAGCTCTGGAATTGGCTTCCAAGGGAGGTTGTGGAATTTCCATCGTTGGAGGTTTTTAAGAAGTTGCACAAACACCTGTCAGGGGGGCTGGACTAGACGTCCTCTCGAGATCCCTTCCAGCCCTACATTTCCATGATTCTATTAATAGAATTGCATTATGCCTAGTGACAAAAACCAGATCCAGGCTTCTCTTTTCCTATGCATTGAAAACCTTAGGGGACATGCAGCATCATACCTATCCCATCACAATTGTATAGCTCCATTACTAGCTGGAGATGATGATGTTGTTAATAATGATGCAGAAAAGAAAGAAGCATTCAATAAATATTTCTGCTCTCTATTTGCAAAGAAGCAGGATGCTCTGCTGTATCATATGAGGATGATGAACTACTTCCTACTCCATTAGAAACTAAGGAGGATACTAAACAACATCTAGTAGGGATAAATATTTGAAAATCAGCAGGCACAGATAATTACATCCAAGAGTCCACATGCTCAGGGTTTAACTGATCACCATATTTGGGGTCGGGAAGGAATTTTCCTCCAGGGCAGATTGGCAGAGGCCCTGGAGGTTTTTCGCCTTCCTCTGCAGCGTGGGGCACGGGTCACTTGCTGGAGGATTCTCTGCACCTTGAGGTCTTTAGACCACGATTTGAGGACTTCAGTAACTCAGGCATAGGTTAGGGGTTTGTTACAGGAGTGGGTGGGTGGAGATTCTGTGGCCTGCAATGTGCAGGAGGTCAGACTAGATGATCATAATGGTCCCTTCTGACCTTAAAGTCTATGAGTCTATGAGCTTGCTGAGATCTCTGGTCTGCTGATGTTAATTTTTACTAACTTTGGAATACCAGGAAAATTCCAGAATACTGGAAAAGTGCTAATGTGGTGCCAATACTCAAAAATGACAAGGGGGATGACCCACATAATTATTGACCTAACATCAGTCCCAGGTAAAATAATGTAAAAGCTGAGATGGGATTCAATTAATAAAGAATTAAAGGACAGAAATCTAATTAATGCCAGTCAACACTGTTTTAGGGAAAACGACTTGTCAAACAAATCTGATTTCATTCCTTGATGAGAGTATAAGTTTGGATGATAAGGGTAACTGTGTAGTTGTAATGTACTCACACTTTTGCAAGGTGTTTGACTAAGTACCACACAATGTTCTGATTAAAATAAAAGTTCTATGTAATATCAATAAAACACACATTAAATGAACTAAGAACTGTCTATCTGAAGATCCCCAAAAAGTAGTTGTCAATGGGGAATCATCATAGAATGGGGATGTTTCTATTGGGGTTCCACGGGATTGGTTTGAGGCCCTACTCTATTAAATATTTTCATCGACGATCTGGAAATAAATATAAAACCATTGTTAATGAAATGTGTGGAAGGTACAAAGCTTGATGCAGAGGTAATTAATGATGAGGGCAGGACAGTCATACAGAGTAATCTGGATTGCTTAAGTTGGGCCTAGTCAAACAAAATGTGTTTTAATACAGCCAGATGCAAGGTCGTGTATCTAGGGACAAAGGATGCAAGCTGTGTGTACAGAATGGGGGACTCTATCCTGAAAAGAAGTGACTCTGAAAAGGATTTAGGGGTCATAGTGGACAAGCAACTGAACCTGAGAAACCAGTGTGATGCTGTGGTAGAAAGAGCTCATGTGGTCCTTGGATGTATAAAGAAGGGAGTAGTTAGCAGGTGTAGGGTGGTGATTTTATATGGCATAGGTGAGACTGATACTGGAATACTGCAGCCAGTTCTGGTGTCCACATTTTAAAAAGGAAGTTGAAAAATTAAAAAGGACATGGAAAAGAGCCACAAAAATTATTTAAGGGCTGGAGGACATGCCTTACAGTGAGAGACTCAAAGAGCTTAATCTGTTTAGCTTATTCAAAAGAACATTTTAGAGTTGACTTGATTACAGTGTATAAGAACCTCCATGTTGAGACAATATCACATACTAAAGATCTTTTTAATCTAGCAGAGAAAGGCATACAATAACCAATGGCTGGAAACTGGATCCAGCCAAATTCAAATTATAAATAAGGCACACATATTTAACCCTGAGGATGATTAACCATTGGAATAACCAAGGGAAGTGGTGGATTCTCCATCTCTTCAAATCAAGCCTTGATGCCTTCTGGAAGATACTTTAACCAAACTGGTGAAATGCAAAGGCCTGTGTTATACAGAAGGTCAGACTAGATGATCTTATGAATGCTTCTGGCCTTAATCTCTATGTAGCTATGAACCTTCTGTCACGGCGTGTGGGGGAGACAAGGCCCTGCACCCCCGGCTTCTTGCGATTCACCATGACTCTCAGCCAGCCAGTAACACAGAAGGTTTATTTAGACGACAGGAACACAGTCCAAGACAGGTCTTGCAGGTACAGACAACAGGACCCCCTCAGTCAGGTCCATCTTGGGGGGCCAGGGAGGCCAGAGTCCTGTCTGGGCTCCCCTACATTTTCCCAGCCAGCTCCAAACTGAAACTCTCCAGCCCCTCCTCTCGCCTTTTGTCTCTTTCCCCGGGCCAGGAGGTCACCTGATCTCCTTGTTCTCCAACACCTTCAGTTGGCAACTTTGCAGAGGAGGGGCCCAGGCCATCAGTTGCTAGGAGACAGGGTGTCGGCCATTCTCTGTGCAGACAGCATCACACTGGCCCCCTAGGGCTCTGCAACAATCACACACCTCTAGACACCCGAGAAATGCATAGGGGAAACTGAGGCACCCACACAGCACTCAGAGAAAACATTAAGAACATTCCCACTTCGTCACACCTTCTTCATCATCTCCCTGTTGTTACTTGAGGGCTGAGTATAGTGTTTGACCCAAAGCGTGCTGGATTCATCCCATCCTTCTACTCTTCACTGTTGGGCAAATTCAGCCCTGCTGTAAATCCAGTAAAGTCAATGGCATGACACCTGGAATGATCTTGCTCCATGCTTGATTGTAAACTCCTCAGGGTGGACACCTTGTTCCCTTTAGATCTAGTCAATACATAGTAAAGATCTTCAGGGAATATTCCAAAATCATTTGTGTAGGCAGGTCTTGGGGAAGAACGATTTTTCAGTTATTCAAAACTTTTCACAAAAATGTTTATGAAAAAAATTAAGTTTTGAAAATGTTCATTTTGGGGCTTTCATTTCCCTTTGTCCTCTGCCCCTTCCCCCAACTTTTTTCCCTCCTTTTTTTTCTTTCCGTTTTGTCACTAAAAAAGGGGCGGAGGGAATAAAAAATGAAAGGTTTTTTTTTCATTTTCCAATTTCATTGAAAAAATGAAAATTAAAAAAAAAAAACTACCATTTTTGGCACAGATTTTTGTTTTTTTAATAAAGGCCATTTTTTCAATCTTTTTTTTTTTTTTAAACACAGTCTCCCATTTCCATATTTATTTGCAAAGTGCTTATTCCATGTTGGCTCTCTATAAATAAAATAATAATAATAATAGCCAATTGCAAATGATGACTCACAATGTTGCACCTGCTCTCAATCCGGGCCCCGTTTACATTGGGAGGCAAAATGTCAAGCCGGGTTTTTTACAGCAGTCAGCCAATTTCACAATCTTTCCCCAACACCCCCCTCGTTCTCTTTCCCGGACTCTCAAGCACTGAGGACAAGGTGGAATCTCTTGGTCAATCAGAGATTATTCAGCTCCTTCCCAAACACAATCCCTTTGAGCTGAAATAAAAGGGTATGTTTACATTGCAATTAAACACCAGCAGCTGGCCTGTCAGCTGACTGAGACTCGCAGGGCTCTGGCTGATGTGAATATCTGGGCTTGAGCAGGACCCCAAGCTCTGAGACCCCATGTAGGGGGAAGGGCCCAGAGCCTGGGCTCCAGCCCAAACCTGTATGTCCACACAGCAGTTTTACAGCCCTAGCCCTGTGAGCTCAAATCAGCTAACATGAGCCAGCCGTGGGTGTTTAATTACAATGTAGACATACCCCAAGAGAAACAACATTCTGCAAACAGTCTTCAGCTGGGGTCAGGTCTTCCTGATTCATGCTTAGCATTTCCCAAGGCCCAAATATTAATCATTTTCAGACCAGTGTAACTTTAAAAGGGAACAAATGTGAGCCAAATGGGGGGAGGATGGCTCAGGGGGAGAGGAGCTGGATACTGGATCTTTTTCTTTCAGCGTCACTCGTTTGACTCCAGCCCAGGTCATGACCAAGCGGACGTCATGGTACCTGTGCTGGCTGTTTGTTGACGTAAGTGAAATGAGAAGTAAAGGATCCTGAACATCTTGCTCATCCCTAGGTGTAATCCCTGTAGGTCAGGGGTTAAACATATCAACAGGGAGGAGTGTGGGTTGGAGAATTGTGTTGCAGCTGCCTGTTTTGTGAAAGGTTTTTTAATAGTCTGAATAGAAGTCCCTTCCTCTCCCAATTGCTCAACTTTTACTTCCTTGGTGACCTGTGATGTCATAATCCTGCTATTTCCCCACTCACCCAGAGAGGAAAGCAAGCTAGACAAGACCGGAATTTCTGTCAAGTCTTCTTCATCCATCATAAAGACGGGGCATAGACCCATGTTGATTTTCCTTTGCAGATTGGCTTTAATAAAACTGAATGTGGGGCCCTAATTTACCTGCCAAAACCTGTCTCAATCAAGCTGCTCCAGATCCATTTCTTTCTCAGTCATTACTGAGCTGTTGGTCGGGCAATGTCCTCCTTTGAAATAATGATGGCAGAGTCTAGCCAGCCATGTCCAGAACTTTTGAGGTACATCCATAGGTTCACAAGCTCTTTGGGTGGCTGCCTTCATAGACTGGGTTGTTTTCACTGTTGCCCGTGCCCATGTGTATATTTAAACATGAACCCTGAAGAGGACTCTGGCTTGAGGCGACTTCTTTTGGAACGGATTCATTTATTTCTGGCTTTGCAAAGAGGAAGCTGCCTGTCATAGCTGGGGGAGGGAGGAAAAAGGGGGTGTACTAAATCGAGTGCAAAGAAAGGGTCTAATTCATGCTTCACGTACATCAGTTTCAATCGCCAATCTCTGTGGAGAGCGAGTGGTGTCAAACTGGGGTGAGCAAGCTCAGAAATCAGGGCCTATACATTTCCACCTCTTTTGCCAAGGGCACAAAAAACCTTCCTCAGAAAACTTTCCCAGCCCCTTCTCTAGCACATCCATGAGGAAATAACAAGGCTTCGTGCCCTACCTTAAAACTCAACCACCTCAGTTTCTCAAACAAGGGAAGTAAGTTCCTGGGCCCGGGAAGCCCCTGACTCATGTACCAATCTCAGTCACGCTTTAGGAAAGCTTAGATACTGTTGGATAACAAGGAGACAGAGCAGCATGTTCTCTGACGTCTTCTGGCACCACATCCCCCATTACCTTGCTGTCTCCTCACAGGCAAGCTCAATAGGGTGACAAAATAGAGTATTGCAGAACCGTACACAAGCTGGTCACCGGGTAACTGCCCCCCAGGACACCCTCCGAAACGTCTCAAAGAGGAAAGAACAAAATCGTGTACGCTGGCAGATGGATTCCAGAGAATAAGACTGGCTCTGCTGTGTGTGTGTATATGTTTCATGATATAGCCCATGTGAATCCAATATTTGGCACTGTATGTCTTTCTCCAGGATAAATGATGTCCCTTATGACACCTCATCTTCTTCCATTTCTCTCTGCCTTATAAAACAGGTAATTGAATCCAACTGAGAGCACATACAAGGGGCAAAGAATCACTGTCTTCTAACGGGAAAAGTAACTGCTAATGAAAACCAAGTGCCCCGGGTGAGTTTCTCACAAAGAAAAACGTTGCCTCTGAAAAGGGTTTTATATTTCCCCAAAGCTAGAAGCAGCCGGGTTTACACCAGTTCCGCCGCTCGCCTGATATTAATACGTCAGAGTCGTCTTTGAAAACCTGACTCTGTCTGCTGATAGATAAATTCAAACCCAGACAATTTTCACCCTTCTGCAGGACAAATCATTATGCTATTAACCAATGATCAACCAAACCACATGGGGAGTTTATAATTTGTTTATATGGGAGGCCTGGGGGGTCAGGGAGGAGGGGAGGTTTGGTAAGTCCTTTTAAACTGACTTGTTCTCTTTCCATCTGGTTGCACTTAGTTCTGAGATATAATTTTCAGTGCTGAACACTTCTGGGTAGACCATACAATTAAGGTATTTGAAAAACAAACAGCTCCAAACCAGTGATCATTAAAAAGATGGCGTAGCAAGCAACAGTCCATTTTCCACAGAGAAATCAGCTTCCAGTCCCAGCGTGGTTGGGAAGAAGAACCTGAAAACTTAAGTGGAAATTTAAAAGGAAGCCAAATAACAAAAAAAAACAAACAAAAAAAAAACAGCGATTTTGCTTCCTCTCTAATTTGTAGGTATCTGTTTAAAATATATTTTTCATTGCATCAAGAGAGGCAGCCAGGTTTCCGATGTGTTTGTGGATTTGGACTAGTCTGTGTATGAAGAGATCACAGAGGGATGCAGCCTGCAAAAGTTGGAAGGCCAGTCATTTGTATCAAAAGGGCACCGATTTTCCCAGCCATGCTACTGTTCTGGCATTTTCATTCTAACCCCTAATTTCAGGCATAGATGCAACAACCAAGATGATGGGGATGGAGGCACAGAAGCAAATTTTGATGGATACTTGCTGGTATCCATGCTATCATCTTTTACTTCCAATACAATTCGCCTGTCCTTATGTGGCTCCACTTCTCCTTTTAAGCATTCATGGCTCTCTCAAAAAATGTCCTGACGAAGGCACAGGTTCTTGTTCTTTCTCACCTGGATGATGACTTTAGGCAGGAAGTTTGGTAACGTTCCATTTTGGCTGTTTTATATATCCAAAAAGATGGGGAGGAAACAAGAAGGCTGAGTGGCCCAGTAGCACAAGAGTGAGGGTTGACAGGCTCAACAGGGAATCAGAAATCTGGAGAGGAACAGCCCTGAAATCCGGGAGAATTCAGATCCAGAATTGAACTTTGCTTCTCAGGCCCATCTCTATAATGGACCAGACCAAAACACAGATCCAAACTTTGGGTTAGTCTGGATCCGAGAGCAAGGCACACCTCTACTAACAATATTGCAGGAATGTTGCTTTTTGTATTTGATAACATAAGGTCAAATCTTGGTCCCACCGAAGTCAACGGTAAAGCACCCATTGATCATAGAATCATAGAATATCAGGGTTGGAAGGGACCTCGGGAGGTCATCTAGTCCAACGCCCTGCTCAAAGCAGGACCAATCAATGTCAATGGAGCAAGGATTTGGGATCATGTGTAGGAAAGTGAAGGAGAGGCAAAGGAGGAAACCTCTGGAAACTTAGATATGCTTTGGATAAGCAGCTGAACACTTGGATGCTGGAGCAAACTAATCCTCTGAGCCTTTGGCAGACTTACCCACAACTAGTTTAAACACAGACAGACCAGGTACTTAGCTGATGTGGTAAGAGCAATTATGGAAAGCATGTTAAAGGTAAGTGAAAATCCATCTGCTACGTGGCACAAAGACCTGCTTTTGTAACTAGGTTTTTCATATTTATACTTCATTTGGTTCAACAGCACATTGGTTTTTATATGATCAGAAATGGGGCTGAATGGGGGAATTTTAGTTTGGCCAAACCCTTGACCAAAGTAGAAACCAACTACCTGAAGAGCCCAAACGTTGGGTTTTGGGTTTTTTTTTTAAATATAAAACAAGAGCTACCAAATCCAGCTGTCCCCCTGATTTCCTATTGGGTTGGTGAAAATCCCAACCAATGAGGTTTTGCCAACCCCCCTTTTGTGCCCTTTCTAGCCCAAAATAGACTAGAGCCAAACTCCCAAATCTAGACACCCCAAATTTTGTGGGGGATTGCCTCCTAGCATTCTCGGCTTCTCAGGACAAGGAACATTGCTTGCTGAATGTCTGGAAAGCGGTCAACATGTCACGGGCATGCGTATAACCAATTTCAAATGATAGTGTTAATTAATAGCTGGATATCCCAGCCAGCCAGAATCTCATGGGAATGAAAATCCCAGATCTGAATTAACCTAAACTCTTAGGAAGGTCAGTTCTGGATCTAACCTTCACAACTACAGCCTGACCCTTTCTTTCTAATGGGCCGAAGAAAGACTCCATTCCAAACATCCCTGAAATTTCACAGATTTATCGAGTCAGTGACCAGAAGGGACCACTATGAGAAACCAGTCTGATTTCTTGCAAAATGAGCTAGATGCTGGAATCATGGGTGAAATTCTCTGGACTGCAAAGTTCTTGATTGAGTTAGAGCACACTCGAAAGACATCCATCCAATCCTGATTTGAGTCACTGCGAAATTAAAGCAGAACTACATGACTATCTTAAGCCAAAACCCTTGCAAATTCAAATCAGCAAATTTTGTGCAGCTCTGGCAGAATGCTACATAATTCTTATCCCATTGTCACTGGAACCTTCCTGGCAGGGCTTGGGGAAGTAGCGAAGTCTGGATTCAGGTGCCTCGGCAATAATCTCATGCTCATACTCAAGGAGTCCTTGCTAACTACACAAAAAGGCCTCTGGCTCCTCCCTAGAGCCACTCTCCCAGAACACTGTTCTAGGAAAAGACCATTAAAAGCTTCAGATATCTGCAGACTGATACCCCAGTCACCAGCTAACCCCCACTTCGCCCTGCAGGATCTACTTAATTGTTTCAATCTTTCCCTGTTCTCAGTGCCTTCAGCCTCCTAATTCCCTGAACTCCCTCCACTGTTGTCAGCGCCTTCCTAGTAATGTGGTCCCCAGAATTGAATGCAGTCTCTTGCGTTAGCGGGAGCACAGACAGCAGCTGGGTTCTGCAGACAGGAGAGGGTGATTCAGACCATGCAAGATGATTCTCTCTTTTCTCTGCCCCAGTCTGCTGGGGCACTCAGCTGGGATATTAGCTGTCTGGTTGCATTTGTCATAGGGAACACGGTGTAGTAGGTACGCTCTCCTGGGCAGATGGCTTCTCTTCTTCTTCGGCCACTCGTCCCCTTCGCTTATGCCATGTGCCTGTGTGAAGGGCTTGCCGGGGTTTGGGACCAGCATGGCGTCTCATTGATAGCCTCACTGACTGCAGCCCAACGGGTAAGGATAGGCGAGGCTTCAAGTGACTAACAGAGCAGAACCATGCAAAGAGGGTTGTGTAATATCAGTGTAACCCTTCTGCCCATCTGAGTTGGCAGCAACAAGGGCCGGGTTCAGTATCTAGGGGTTCTGTTTCAATACCACAATGCAAAACCGGCTCGAGCCCCCACCCAGTGACCTGGGACAATTTCATACCACCCCCCGGGCGCCTCTAAGAGGCAATACTTCCCCTCTCGCAAGCACGGAGTCTGAGTGTAGCAAAATCCTTTTAATAAAGGAGGGAAACAATGCGGCATATTATTGGGTAAACACCACAAACAGGATTCATAATACAAACCATGAGCAAAAGACCCACCCCCAAGTAAGGTTGGCAGTGTCCTTTTCCCCTCAGGGTCTTAAGTCCAACAACCCAAAAGATCACCCCAAAGTCCCAAAAGTCCAACACCTCTAAAGTCTCTTGAGTCCAACAACCCAAGAGTCTCTGTCCTTGGTCAGTGCAGCCCCAGAGCTGCAGAGTTTTTGCCCCCC